>JARGYV010105867.1:0-36493 GCA_029532675.1 Ornithodoros moubata | reverse complement strand
GGCGCATTGTCCTGATGAAACAGGATCTCCATTTCGGGGCATACCGCGGCATTTGGACTTGATGGCGTCCCGCAAACGATGAATCAGGGTTGCGTAGTAGCTGTAACAGAGAAAGTCGGGACATATGGCCGATGGCTGCAGCCGGACAACGCATCACTGCGCGGGATCGAATCTTGGTGCGTGGTGCCATCTTCGATTTTGGCAGTTCCATGTCCAATCCCCTGCGGTAAAATTGTCCGCTTCGCTGCGGGTCTCTTTCTCTATACAACCACAGTGGTTCACGTAAGAGCCCATAATAACACGGTTCAACTTCACCTTGCCTTCTCTGTACATCGGACCGGACTGTGCGCACCGTGACTTGGGAAACGACAAAGCGTGGTCGATACACATATTTTAGAATCACGCTACGAAAGGCTGTACATAAGTGACGGACGGGTAAAACATTAACTTAGTCCGAGTTCCCGAAACGATGCAAAGGCAAGGTTGTGCTGGCAGTCTACTTGAACTATACAAGCATGCGGCAAATGGAGCAGCCCGCTCAGTCTGCCATGCATAGGCACTCTTCCAAATAAGGTCAAGTGCTATACTTGTAACACTGCTGCTGCTGCCAGCACTGTGAGGATGAGATGCAACTGTTCCTATTTATATGCTTTTGAACATCAACCTTCACGTGACCAGTGCAAACTTGGTCCAAGTCTTGGCCAGTACAAACAGCTCTACTACTAATCCCAAAAAAAAAAAAAAGTTTTTAAGTCGTCATGTGTGATGATCTTGCTGCGACTGCATACTGTCAATGCCTCTCTCCCTAGGGCATATGTGCCTTCAGCACATACAATGATCACGCTTTTTTTTTTACATCACTATTTAATCTCGCGATGACTGGAGCACATACGGGATAGAAATACACGTTGGCCTCATAATGTTCCCAGAGCCATTTTATCCGACATAGGATTCGGGAGGGCAGAAACTCATACAGCCAGTGACTCATCGCTTCATACCACAAAGATAAACGTGTGCACTGTCCGCAACGACAAAAGCGTGATGATCATTGAGGCGGCACGCAGAGGAGGAACTTCGAAGAGTTCCTTGTTTGCAATACAAGGAAAACAATCTCGTCATTGCGCTCACGAATAGTCCTCTTTGTGTCGTACACAGCCATTGAAAGAGAAATTTTGTGCAACCAGGAAAACAACCACTTGGAAAGATACTGAATACTGTAACCAGAGCCATGGACAACAGCATCTAGCTTCGCTTCAAAACTCAGCACTGACTTCTTGCTACGAGGTATAATTCTACTTGTCTAACGTTCGTTTATTTATTACACTCAGAGCAAAAGACCGAGGACGATGGCATTATTAAAAAGATTGTTACAACAAATACAAACTGCAATTAATCAGCAATACAAGAATGCTTTCCTAAAATGTTGACTGTCGGTGACCACTGCATGTTGGCTGAAGTGGGAAGCATCGTAAATTTAAGCCTTTCAATGCTTCGCGCAATGTGCCATTCAACCAGTGCGTTATTACCCCGCGTGCATCGTAAATTCGTCGCCTGACGCTGGAAGCTAGGGAAAGATATAATGAGCCTCATGGAGAATTCGTTTCGAAAATGCGGTCGTTATATTTTCAGAGCTGCGTGATCGAGAACGTTGAAATGGTTTCCTCAATCTGGTTTCCCGGATAATGCAGAAATCCAGAGTGCTGAGGTGGAGTACCTCTATATGGCGTTGTTACTTTGTTGCACGATTGTGTGTGGGTGGAAGGGGAATAAGTGAGAGTGTGTATATGTCATGTCACTAGCTGAGGCGTGCCATTTCAGCTCAATGAAGGGCCCTGAACCAGAAATTCAGAAAATGTGGGGTCCGAGTACTGCACTTGGCTAACTTTATAGATCACTTTCTTCTTTGGTAGCCGTAAAATATCTTGGAAACGACTGGTGTAGCACCAAAAAAAGAAAATGAAAAAAAAAAAAAGACTTGCATTACCTTCGGAGCGGAAAGGAAGTAAAAAGATGACCGCATACCCATCCAGCAGACTCTATAATTCCTTCCCAACTACATATTCATACCACAGCTGCCAACTGGTGTGCCACAAACACGATAACTACCACGTCTTCGACACTGATCAACATTCAGCTCATGCAACGTCTCAATAGAACCCATCACATATTTCACGTGCTGTCTGGAACGACGGGATTGCACACAGCACTTGTATACCTCCATATGCTACATGCTTTACGGCCGCAACTGTCTTCGAGGAAGTTGTCAACGATCCAATTTACTCAAAACAAACATAGTACTCACATTCATAATGGCCACGCTTACACTTTGGTAGCGGTCGTACTAAAATCCACTGCCACTCGAGCCAAAGACTGACTGCAACGGCGTTCCGCTGTCGCTCTGACCACTTTCCTCCACTCCGCAGCTTGACCTCGATAACTGTTCTACAAAGAAAAAGCACCAAGGTTACGTCAAGTGATACTCCTTAGGAAATATCTCTGCGTTCGCTCGTCGCTTACAAAAGGTCAGCCATAAGCGCCTTGACGTCAGAGGTTATTCTTGATACAGTACTCAGCATGATAGACGGAGCGTGGTATTTCCTCTGACACACTGCGTTTGTGGCGGAGATGTCGTGCTAGTGAAAGGTACAACCACCATAGTTGAAAATTAGTATATACCTTCGACGCGCCATAAAGTGATGCGAGTTCTGAAGAAAGGTGGCAGGTGTTCACATCTCCGTTTGTGCGTCCGTTTTACGAGCACACGATCGTGTATAAATGGTGTACACGGCGTGAAGTGCCGCGTATAATGTGCGGCAGCAAGATTCTCAGCAAGCCATTATGCAGTGCAGACATAGCAGAAGACTATGTTGTGTCAACTTCAGGGCCAGAACGGGCAGAAGGTCAGAGGTCATTCCAGTTATCGTTTCTGACTTCACTTTGGCGGCATCGTGGCGGCTTCCAGTTGGCACCACGATGCAAAATTTGCGTGTCCGATTCCCACCGAAGGACTCCAGGAACGCAGAGGCACGCTACGACTTGCAACGAGACTTTCTCGCATGCCTCCGGAGGAAGAAGTTGAAAGTATTATCTACGTTACGCACATTCGCTAAGTGGCAATCTACCTCAGGCACATCCTATTTCGTACTATCACGTACAGTACTGCCTCGAGTCCGCTGTTGTCCATGAGTAGTCTGTCAACCTTTCCATTCCTCTTCATCAATGGATCTACTCCCTCTCCCCGTTTCCGTAAAAATAAAATAAAAGAAAAAAGCGGATGACAAAAAGCCCCGTATGTTCCGGTTCGTTACATCAAACGAAAGCAAGCAATTTACTGCGAAAAATTAGCCATGAAATCGCCGACACGCGACGTGCATTCCGTGCGCGTCAAGCAAATTCAACCGACCCTCACGCGTAAATCCTACTCACGGTACTTCATCGCCTGAACGGCAGTGCAAAGTTGGCATTCGTCTCTCGCCTGCACAATATTAGTCGATATCTCCGCCTTGTAACGATTTTGGCACGCACGGTCCTATAGTAGATTTGTCACACGAAGCGACAGATTATCTTAAATTCCACCTGTTGGCTAGGCACGACTCGCGCAAATAATGTCGTAACTAATGGCAGCCACGCAATAGAGGACTCATATGTCAGCTCAAACGCTGTTTGTGTTTCGAGGGCCAAATGAATGATTTACAGTTCCGTGGCGCTTCATTGTGCTTTCGTAGTTCGTCAGCGTCTCTGTATGCGGTTGTTTGTCCATCGAAATAAGTCGTATCACGAAATGAAGGCAAAGTCAGTTTAATGCGCAATACGATCTGTTCTGTTCAAGGAGAAAGACGGAAAACTTGCCATCTCATGATCTATGGCATTTATAAGTGTCATTTATATTCCATCTGGTGCTCTAATATCATAGAAGTTTCGAGCTGCCGTCGTGATCCCCTTCACTCTCGCATTCATTCTCAGGTTTGGACGGGCACATTTAGGCCACTGTGACAAAGATATCGAAAACGCTCTGTACCACTTCATAATGGCAGCAACCCGTTCTAATTCTTCCAATACTTATGCTAAAAGAAGGCAGAAGAAGAAGAAGAATCATGGTGGGTTCTTGTATGCATGCATCAATCCATCATCACCTTCTGACTCCCGATGCCCTGTCTCCACACGATCAGGTGTATCACGAACGCCACGATTGCGATATACACGATCCCAAGATCCCCGGTCTAAAACAAACGCATCGACATCCTCGTTTCAAAATAAAGCGGGCAAAATTCACGATCTCGAAATACGCGAAAACGTAACTGAACGAAAGTCGACGATGATGTCTGGGAGGAGGATGCGTTCACATGCGATATGAAACGCAGTTCCTCGACACTAATACATGTCGAGAGACGTGTTTGTGAGATGTCTTTCATTTACGCGTTCCACTCAAAGTCGTCATCATATCGTGCATGTAATGCTCACACATAGAACGAAATGACCGAGGACAATAATAACGTTTGTTGAACTATCAGTATCTTGCTGTGCTGAATAGATCAAGCTATTCTACGTCGGAAGTATGAAACAGTGCACAATCTTGGACAGTACGAACAATATTTTGGTCTGACCGAAGGGTACGAGATGAGTTGGAACCCCACCGGGCACCATCACGCCTCCACGCGTCTCCCTCCTGTTCAAAAAGAAACCAGCACATGGCACAGTGCTGAACAGAGCAACTAAAGTAAATCACTTGTGTACAATTCTGTCTAAGACATATGATATGACAAATGCTTTCTCAATCCGACGTTAGGTCGATAAGTACTGGTTGTCGCCGCATGTATAGTACACTGGAATATGAGATTACCGTCGCTCCAATGTGCGTGCAATTTCGTCTGTCGCGTCTGCGGGACGCATGAGGAGACAATGGTGTATTGATAATGAATAACAGAACAAATAGAGCACGACAACCTCCGTTCTATGCTTCATATCCACTTTCTCGCTGAGCACCTCTATCGTGGCATTATAAAAGAGGTACGAAAGCACCGTCATGCTACACCATCTCGACTTGGCTCTGATGAAGAAACCCCGACCATAAATCATCCTATGGACTCTAACCTAGCGAAGCTAATCGCTTTGCACTCTGGGACATTCTATTCTGAAAGTCATGCTTTCTCTTCTTAGCATCCTGCATGAAGGAATAAGGGTCTTGTGATATCTCTGCACTGGTCGCCAATATATTCCTCGAATCAAACTGCTATCACCGTCTTTGTGATGAGCCTTTGACATAATACAACGTACACTAGGCAGCTACCGCAGCCGTCAAGAATGAACAAGCGGTATTTGACCAAGGAGAAGAAAGCGTCGGTGACTATTTTCCGTAATTCGGGAGCACCTGGATACGACAGCGTCTGCGACCTCAATCCCTCGCTCCCCAACGGGGACGTTTGACCATGTGACGCAAGGCAACAGCCCACCAAGGCCAAGTAGTTGTAGAGATAAAGGAGCACGACTTTTGTATTCATTCCGTTTGATGTGACTCTTTTTCTTCCTTTTCTTCCTAGGAACCCCTCAACAACAGTCTTCACAGGCTGATGTGTGGGGTAAAGCTCTCATGCTGGACAAAAGGTAATAGTAAGAACGCAAACAACTGGCAATTTTTGCTACCCCATGGCACGACACTTGTCTGTGACGTTTCTAGCCGTTTGGGCGACGCTCTAAACGTCAAACATAGGGCAAGTGTTGCCCTGGACGAACCGCTGTCAATTAGCTTACTACATAAGATTTGAAAGCCCCGAGAAATATCGTATTTCGCATGATCTGTGCTTCTGTCACCCACAGGAAATCCTGAAACACAATGTCTCCGTCTGCCTCAGCATCCACGCTGTGCACTGTGCTGTTGCTGAGAAAAGCGACAAAGCTCAAGTTCGAAAGGAAAAAAACGAGCGAAAGAAGTGTTCAGAAAATGCGGCCTGTAATCGAACACGTTTGCAATGTCTGCCGTCTGCAATGCCCCCTACACGTAACTGCAGTCGCTACACGTGCTGAAGCAATATTTTCCGTAGCGTTTTCTGAGCCCATGGAAGATAACTTCCTTTGTTCACCCACTGTGGAGGCACGTGTTCGTCGACGTGGCTCGATGGATGAAATACGTTGTGGAAACGCGCTGAAACAGCTATATATAGGAGGGTAGCTTGGGGAATCTTCCCAAATAAAATTGCGCCCGTTTTAACACTGAACGGGCCTCGAATCCACCTGTGCCGTCCCGTCTCGAATGCCACATCTGTCTCAGGTGGTATCAAAGTACCCACTAGAAAACGTGTTGCTATAAAAAATCACGCGAACTCACCGACTTGGAGCAGAAGTTACAGGGGCAGCTGACAGCGGTATGAAAGCTTTGTGTGGACGCAATTATGTATCCTTTCCCTTTATCATCTGTTACGTTATCGCCAAATGAACAATGAGTCTTAATTGTAAGCTGGAGGTTGCATTAGGCTTGCAGGAGAGCGCGTGCTGCTATGGTTCTGGACATGGCGTACCTGTAGACGTTTGCGAGAATGCTCGCTGGTGGGGTTGTGTGGTAGGTCTTTGGTCTAACATAGTAAGCAAACGCGATTTTACGTATTGCAGAGTCTTGCGCAGTCGACATGTTTCAAGAGCAATGTGTTATTGTGTGGATCTAAGTAAATACAGAAGAACAGCGTGAAAGAACAAATGATGCAGTCTTAATACAGCTCCCCTTGTGAATGTGACACTTCTTTACCGAACTTAGTTCCTGTTCAATGTCTTCTTCCTCTCTCTCTGATTTTTCCGACCGGGAACTTACAGGGAATCACAATTGCAAGTTAAGAAGCCTCTAAAATGTGGCTTGGTTTTTCGATAGCAGGGACTGCTACACGTGAGGAGACAGTGGTCAGGTGTAGAAGAGAGATTACCGCAGATTTTCCCAATATATCACCTGAAATGTCACAGCACAACCACCGTACAGAATAAAAGAAAATATTTACAAAGACAGAAAGAATATGTTTCAGACATCTCTTAAATGAACAACATTACCACATAAAACACAACTGTAAGCGATCAAGGAAATTAAAAATAAAAAACCAAAGCTTCTACAACAACGTGGATCACAGCTGTGGTTCTGCCTCAGTGGAGAAGGCAACAGCAAAACCCAGTTCGAAACAATCTGAGCGCACGTAATGCAAAATCGTACTCACCGCTCTCGATGGGATCAATAGTTCACTATGCAGCCGCTGTCACGCAGGATACCTCCTCCCTTGAAGCTTCAGGATCGAATACGGTTGGGGAAAATGCAATGCGAAAAGAACACGCGGGACAGCCGTGTAACGCGTCATCGCTTCGGCAGCAAAGCAGACGCGCTCATCGATCATGTGCAAGCATTTGAGGCACCTGGCGATTAGAGGAAGGATTCCCTACATCCTGTATTCTCTGATGGGACGACCTTTGTTGTGCCGCGCTGTCTCCCCGCCCCCCAGAAGAGAAGAGATTTCGTTTTCTTCTGCACCCATGTTGTCATGTCCACACGTTTTCCGTTTGAAGCGCTCCACCGCGGAGGTTTATTTGACTACTTGTTTAGAAGCAAATTCTGCCGGGAGATGGCGACAGCATGACAACGGTGGGGTCGTACCCGTGTCGTAGCCAGGTAACGTATCGTATTTGAAGCAACCTGTCTCCGGGTCTTCAGTAAAAGTGGGAAAAAAAAAACAAAAAAACGGGAGTTTCTTTGATTGTACACTCTAGAAACGGAACTTCACCACATAAGGCAGCGTAAACCAATCCCCAGTCAGATGATATCGTTCGCGCTGGGGATTCGTAGAAAAGGGTAAGCGTACGCCTTTTCGTGACACTTATCATAAGTGCACAAGTATGTGTATATCAACTATCGAAGCATCGCCCCAATGGAGTAGACCGCGGTCGCTAATTTTGTTCCATACTTGCTGTACCGCATTGTGTCAAGAAATTACAGTATTGATATCTTCAGTAAGTATTGTACGTGCATTCATATACACCCTCAAGTGTTCGGCACTAAATAAATGTGTGGTTAACTAAACACTAAACTAACGCACGACCTAAGTGTATACCTGCGAAGATCGTGAGACTTCAGCTGCGCACATTTACACAGTGGCATGTGTATCGTTTCACAAACGAAGAGAGCGAGAGGAAATCAATAGTGGAATCTTCCCTTTTACTTGACTGTACAGCATTACATATAAAACGAAGTAAATATAGATGAAACAATGCGAAGTGCATACGCTGAACAGCTGTCAGAATGCTTCTTGAAGTGCGGGATATAAAAACCCCATGCTCTGCTCTCTTTCCAACCCATGAAATAAAGTGACCGCAGGCAGCCCTCAAAAGCAGGACTATGCTTTCGTGGTACATAAATTTTGGCGATAGACGAGTTGGAAGCCACGGCTGGTCACTTCATCATCCGTCACGAAACGTGCCATGAACGGCCCACTGGTGTCGTCTGCAAGAAGTACGTGGCAGACGATGCATTAGCAGTGTTCAAGAGATAAAGTCACAAAGGTCTTAACTGAAACAAATTCGGCAGACTCAAATGAAAGCATTCAAAACGGATAAAAAAGGTCGGCATGCTACCCTACCTACGATTTCTTCATCTTCCAGGGAGGTGCCGAATTCGTCGGGGTTCAGTCTGTTGCCGCAGTACGGAACACCAGAAAGATACAAGTAATCGTGTGGGCAGTCTATGTAGCCTGCGCCGGAGGTGTCTTCCCCCGTCATGTCTTCCCATCGACCTTGTACTGAGAATGATGACGTAGCATTATCAGAGCCGTCGCCTCGTAGTGCTCGGTACGTTATGCTGCAGCATCCCATCTCCTTTCGAAAGCAAATAGTGTAGTCCAGGTTATTCAGGTACCCGCCACCTGATGCCGTCTGTGAAGGCGTTCCATAGTTGAAGCTGCTGAAGACACCTTCTATGCCTGTGTGGTACTGAAGACAACCCGATGGCGCTGAAAAATTGCCGTTTTGGGTGTTATTGACTTTCCTGCCTGTTATTTTCTCCAGTGTTCTTTTGTATTATGTTGATGTTTTGAAGCCGATTGTGCTTCCGCTAAAAATGAACATCGTGATTGTAGAATCACCTGTTATTTTCAGATCGTGGTCAATAAATCTCTGGCCAACGTTTCCTCCTCTTAATTGCGTAATAGAATCCAGTCCAATCCAATCTACTCTAGTAGTCGATGGGATCGGTATCATCATCGTCATTATAATAATAATAATTGGTGGGTTCACGTCGCGAGACAACTGTGCTTATATTTTAACAGCGCATTTATCATTACCTTTGTGCATGTCGCGGCATGAAAGTTGCGTCATCTTGATATCGAAAAGACTCGCTTTACGGCCAGCTGTGGAGATGCTAAGAACCACCGGTCCTCGAGCTGCTGAAACGTCCACGTAAACTGTAAAATGGACTTCATATCATTAAAATGAACGGCAACAACGTAAAACAAGTCCTCACCGTGTTGGCCAGTGAGATTTCCACAGAGTATGGGGATGATATTATTCCTATTCTGTCCCGTCATGATAAGGTGTCCACCGGAACAAGTTCCATTCGTTGGTGCATCAATCTCGAACGCTATGAAATCCAACCTTATCTGGCATATGTCCGCTCGGGCCTTATGTACAGCTGCGTGGCAGAGTCGCTTCTCATTGTATGGACGCGGAAATCCTGGACTTCTGAAGCGTGTACCATTCCTGTATGTCATCCCATCGCATGTGACGTCCACTGTAAAGAGAACGCTTATAACTTACGTTTTTCTTGCTGGAAAGATCCAGGTAACGTTTATATAGGGTTGACTAACACAAACAGCAAACACCATAACCGCCAGCACAAGTTCCACCCGCTGTCCCACGTTGTCTTCTGCATTCCGGAAGGGAGAAGCAGACACCGATGTCTTCTGGACGTCTGGAAGGCCTACATGCGTAGTTGAAGGGCGTGATGAACGGAAGAATTACTGCGGCCGGAAGAGAAATAAAGAACAAGATTATTATATTTTATTTCGTTTTATATTTAAAAAAAACACTTTAGACAGACAGCTATCACTGCGAAAAAATTCGGGCGATTTGAACATCACTAAAAAGTGGTGTTCTGAGGCTGGAACAACCCGCAACCGGCAACCCAGAGGATCCGGGTTCGAGTCCTGCTTTTTCAGTGACTTTCTTTGGCATTGAACCTCTATTTTCAAGCCTTCCGCAACGATCGAAATGTGCAATACTTAACCGACTCACCCTGTATATAGCACGATACACGAGAGGGTGAAAATACGGACGACAGAACATTCTTACCTCTGCCTTGCGCCTTTCTGTTGAAGCCAGCTGTATCACCACTGTTACATTGCAGCCTTGCTGATGACGTAATATTCTGCAGCGTCGCTCTTCCTCTATCACGCACGCCGCGCAATGACAGATCACATTGTACGTAATCTGAGACCGTGACAACCCAGACTAGAAGCACTGCTTCCAGGACAGTGTGACTCCGCATGATCGGGAGCTAATAAGTGAGACTCCACAACCACGACGAGAAAACCGTATTAAAACATTTACAGCATTGAAAACATCCAAATAGAGCACATCCTTCATCAACGTGTGCCTTGTATTGTCGGCATGGTGGCTGACTTTGTGACGAGCTCTTCCGCTGTCACTTGCAGTGCATATAAAGAATGACTTTTAATACAATAAAACATTTATTAGGGCTGAACACATTCAGAGTAATGTGGGATAGGTCAGGCGACTTGTGCACCACGCCCAGAGGTGCTCGTCTTCAGCATTTATTCTGCTTGTAGCTCAGAAGAAAACCTCTGGCGGTAAGAGCGCCGTCCGACACGAAACGAACCATGAAAGGTCCCGAGGATGTGTCTGAAAATAGTATAAAAATATGGACGCAACTCCAAGATGGCAATGATTTCCTTCGAAGAATGCTCCGAAGATACCATAAAGCTGTGAACAAGCAGCCTATAAGGGGAGGGTATACTTTAAAAACTTATGGCGAATAAATCAGCAGCTTATACGTTTGGCAGTTCAGATCTAATGCTTTCTTTTAAGCTGCAAGAAAAAAAAAAAAAAAGTAAACTTCGTGTACAGTGTTTGCAGTAGTACAGAATCGTCCTCTAGTCCTTCTGCAACGCACCGGAAAACACTAATTAGTGCAATAAATAGGGGATGTATATATGATAAAGTTCAATATTCTTTCCTACACCACCGTACTCGTGAAAACTGACCGGACAAAAAAATGAAACAAAATAAGACCATCAAGCCCAATGGCCGGAAGCTTTCCTTATTACCTGTGACGGGTGCATTAACTGAGGGGTTCGTGGGACCAACGTCGGGGTTAAGCCTGGTGCCGCAGAAACGAACTGACCCTAACAGAAGGTAGTCCATGGCGCACTCCACTACTCCGACCCCCGCTTCCGTTTCTGCCACGGTAGGGGCGTTGTCGGCGTCCACATTTTCCAGCACGAACGGGACATCGTCGTCTGGAACGCTGTACGTCTGCGAGCAGTAGCCGGCTTCCTTTCGAAAACAGATGGTGTAGTCCAGGTTGTTCATGTACCCCATACGCGGGGGAGTCAGGGATGACTCGAAGTAGTTGAAGTTACTGAAGTTTCCTGATGGTCCCACGTAATATTGAAGGCAGTTCTGCGGAGCTGGGGAAAGATGTCAGCGTGAATTTTTGCGTTTCCAATATATGTTTCCAAAATGCCTTGCACGGAGGCCGTGAAAAAACAAGTCCAAGTTCGACCTGCTGAATCCGCCAATCCGATTGATTAGCCATGGCATGATTCCGGCATGTTTTCATTTCGAGTTCTATATATCATCACTCATCCTTCAGCAACAAAGTAACGTTCTTCTGAACGAGTGGAAGACTTCTCAACCCTATAATCAAAATAATTGTTGTTTTTGACGGTGGCATGGCATACCCTTAATACATAACAACATAACGACGACCTATTGATTCTGAAACTGATGCTGGGAGATTCTTATTATTGGCTGCGCGTTTGAAAGGAGTGTCGTTACGTCTTACGTCTCAGCCTCCAAAGTAAGCTGTAGCTGAAATTGCTCGCGAAGTTTGCTCGGACATTGGTAGTGAATGCAACGTTGGCTAACACTCTTATATCGCTTACAGTTTACACTCTTATATTACAGTTTTTACCGTGAAAGCTAGAGACATGCCATGAAGGCGAAAAAAGAGGATACAACGAAAAGGGCGCTGTCGAGGTCCTTGAGCTCATGCAGAAAACCACATCAGCAGTATCACATATTGCGACAAACTCGTTTTCTGATAGTATTAACAAAGTGCCATACCTCTGTTCGGATCATCACATGTGATGTAAGAAATTTTCATGTTCCACCTGCTGTTCCTCTGCCCGTTAGTCTGTACGTACAGCGTTATCGGACCAGGCACCATGTTGACATCGATGTACACTAAAAGGAAGAAAAATGCAGGCCACCGCTTCGTGAGCTCGATAGAAAAAAAAAGATTCCAGGATGCGAGTACCGTTTATTAGTTAATTTACTAACGATGTTGTCCCGAGTTAAGGCCACAGATCTCAGGAACCATGCTGTTGCTGTTCTGGCCTGTGACAATGAGCCGTTCCGATTCACACCTTCCCCAGACTGGCCTTTCCAGGTCGAACTCTTCGAGGTCCACACGAATCTGACATATATCATTATCTTGCTTCATTATCTGTACAGCACAAGATTCTGCTGATGCGTTCATGTTAGACGAGGAATAAAACCCTGGACTGCTGAAGTAGGTGTCGTTGAAGGTGATGACGGAACCACAGCTGGCTGTGACTGTTAGATAAAAGTAGGGTACAAGGGCACAGATCAGATTATAAACAAGGTGGTCTACAGGCTCAGAATTTAAAGAGAAGCAATTTATGAATCCATCAGCTGTGCGCAGACCTGCTCGCGTTGTATTCGTCGGGTCGGACTTATCTCAGCAACTGCTGATTCGCACATCTGGGCACAGGTCACCAAACATTCTCGATTGGTGTGTACGCGGTGATTGGGATGGCAGTTGTCAATTACTCACGTGAACAGCAGACTCCAAAGCCATAAGCACAGGCGCCGTACGCAGCGCCGCCGCGTTCCAGGCATTCTTGAAGCGAGTAGCAGTATCCGCGCTGACCCCACGTCCCAACACATGGGAAGTTTGGGAAGCGCACCACGTTGAATAGTTTCAGGACTGCGTACGACAGAAGACGATTTATGGCTCGCGAATATTTAACGCACGTGTCTTAGAGGCACCAGACTGTGAAGAAATCTCTGGGTTGCCAAAATACATCAGAAAAATAAAAGCCAGCAGCAATCAGTAGAGCTGGCGCTGGCTGTTGATTGACAACGTCATGCAGTAGATAAGAGGCCGCAAAGATGTAGATGCAAGCTGTAGATAAGATGTGCTGCAAAATCGTCACACTATTCAACCTCTCCCTGGCTCTGTGGTGTTGTTGCTGATGCGATTCCTTAGGTTTTGAACTGAATCTCTCTGATAGCGTCCTGCGACGATATGCTTTCCTTGTTCTCACTGCTGTGTTGGAGTCACTATATATATGATGTGCGTATGTGCCCACAGGAAACAGCAACCCCCGCCACAATGTCCAATATTTTTTCTTTCTATTCAATACATCCATCGTTAAAGTCATGCTGTACAGCCATCACTAGGCTTGGTGTAGCTCCCGTTTCAAAAACCTTCGCAGCTGCCACTCCATCTCACTGACACCTTGCAAAGGTTGACCTGTTTCGTCGTGCATGGAAGCTCCCGAACGACCATAATCAAAGTGCCGTAAACTGTCGCGTTCAAAACAAAATTTCGGGAGGGGATTTTTTCTTTCTTTTTTTCGTCGCGGAGGCGGGAATTCATCCGTGCGATAGACGGCAGCTGTGATGCCCGCTCAGACTCTCCCAGACGTTCTTCTATTTTTGTTTTGTGAATGCATATCGTCCGGCGAATGTGTTTTGCATGTATGCATGTGTACTATCGTGCTCATCTCCCTGCCTCTGAGAGATAAGTGGGCGAAGTTTCCGGAGAAGTGTCGTCAAGATGCAAGTTGAAGGAACCTGAGGGCATGGACTTGGACGCACAGATGTGATGACGGCGCGTTGGACTCGAGAGTACAGACCGTGTAGTGGAATCGACGACTGATGCTGCAGGAGACGTATTGCCGTATTTGTTTGCGTATGTTATTTTAGCCCGCCTTACACTAAAAATGTGTGCTGGCCCCTGAGCATGTCAGCTTGCGGCAGGGACAGCTGCAGAGAAAGTTCCCCACAGGTGACCTCCAGCGTCCGAATTTCTACCTCTGGTTTAATTTGCATACACAGCTCTGCGTTTTCTCTCTTTATGTGATCAATATACAGCAATAAGTTGTACATGCGGGACAGCTTGGCAGAAGAAGAAGACGCTTGTTCTTTTCCGTTCGAAATAGGAGCTAATAATTGGCTAATGGTCAGACAGGTTAAGGCAGAAGCAGAAGAAGAAGACGAAACGCCACCACCACACGCACATCTAAATGAGTGCAATCTGAAGACAAGTCAAAGAGATGCAGGCTTGTATGCGATACAGTCCTGTGAGATTATTCGCGTCGTTGCAAACCCAGGCTTTCTGTGGCTATTTCCAACCTTCTATGAAGCTAATGACGGATGGTTTCTAAAACTCCGGCCACGAAAACCTTTGCCGTGATTGTATGTTCCTGTTTTGGACAGGGCACTTAGCCAACGTCAATAGAACACGCTTACATAGAACACGCTACTGGATCAACACAACAAACTTACAGCGGCTGTGCTTTCCGTGGAGGTCTCGGGTCCTCCACTGAGCAGGAGCAGAGTAACTGTGGAACGAAGTTACATGGGACAGCATGCAGTGAGCAACACTAAGCGTAAAGATGAACAACAGCACTTGCATGACAACGACAACGGACGCGACTGAATTCGCGAAGGTCCACGACGTAAACATGCACAGACAGTGGGTAATATTTCTCCTCTAGATGTGCACTCGGTTCTGTAAGTTCCAGTGGGGTGACACGTTTTGTAAAGCGCTGGAAGCGTCGGCCTTTATTCGGATCGCTGCACGTGTATACAATTCGCAGCCATACAGCATGCACACACACACACACAAAAGAAACATGCAGGCGACAGCGGTGTCGCGCACGAATTCCAGATAACACGGACCACAATCTGAAATGGAGATTTTCTTGACTGCTACTCCTATATACAGGGTTATAATGAGTTCGGGTAGTTTTGCACACAGCAGTACTTCGTTATAACGAGACGTTCGGGAACCGCGACTTCCTTCGTTACATCGCGAATTTCCCAAGTAAGGCGCCAAAATAAGCAAGGATATTTAGGCAAGTAAGTCAATCACTAAAATATATTTGACTTGCACTTAAGTAACGAACGGGAAAATATGTCCAGATAATCTTCTTTGTTTTCTCAAACAAAGAAATCCCGGTTTCTATCCGGCTGCGGATTCGACAAGTGTGAACAACACAGAGTCACTTTAAAAATGCCGTGGTTCTTTGCCCTCGGCAAATAACTGCCGTTTTCAAGTCCTTTCAGATAAGTCTGAGCGGAAGAGATTGCAATAGCTTATGAGAGCCTCAGAGAGCGATCTTGCGCTCTCGAGTCCCTGCCACCCGAGGCCTGATAGGTATAGACAACAATTAGATAGCAGGCAGCCTGCATGTGTGTCAGGAAATGGAAAGTTAAAAGTCCTAAATGTGAAGTGTCCAGTTGTTCGCGTTAGGTCGCGTTGCGAATTTGTCGCGATTTGACGGCGATTTCAGTCTCTTTCTTCCGTCTCTTATTTCTACTGTCTCTATAAACTCCTGACCACAACCACTGCTGCCGAGAACGTAGGGTCTGCTAGGATCACTAGAATGCTATATTCAACTTTATGCTAGTTATCGTTAAAATATTCGAAGCTCAGCTACATTTAGACGGCGCAATGCTATCCGTAATGTGTTCGTGCAGGCAAAAATGGCATCGCGCCGTGAGTTATGCATCCCTATTGGAGGGATGCAATTTGCTTACACATTACAGCGGGATGTAACTGCCAGACTAACCAAAGCGTTCGTTATGAGTCACTCCATTTTCACAATCTACAACTAAAAACTAAAAAATGCGGCCAATGAACAACCGAACGACACGTGACTGACTGCAAACCTCTCTAAGTTCGCTTTCTGACCTTATTTGTTGTGTTTTTTAATTTTTTTTCTCTCTTTTTCTCTTTTGTTTAGGAATAGCAAGGCTGATCTTTCCCAAAATAAAAGCACATCCCCCTCCACTCCATTTACCAAGAGGGTGTAAAAAAACAGTGCTGTGTACATATAATCATTCTGTCGCTTCCGTGTTTGGTTGTTTTTCAAATACAAATCCCCTTCGTAGGCGCCCACCCTCGACCAATAACTGCTCTGACCACAGCGATACCCTCTGTGCTGACAGTGTCAGGGTTCACAGGCATCACTGCACTCCCCCTCAGCGTGTCAACCAGAGACACGCCAGCGAAGTGAGGACGTTGCGTCGCCAGGTAGATGCAGGAGGGAGGGAAGGAAGAGCGTTGACCGTGAAACCTCCATCCGAGAGGAAGAAGAAGAAGAAAAATAATACGCTCAAAAAACAAGTTGACCTCAACTGAAGACGCGGGCTTCCGGGGGGGAGGCAGCAAAAACAAGGTGGTGCTCGCTTAAAACGACCACCTCGGGAACGATTGCGGGTCACTCTGTCGTTTGGCGGTTAAAGACCGACGCGGAGTTCAGCGCAGCAGCGGCAGTCTGCGACCACTTTCAGAGGTAGGTGGATCAACGTGCTCCGTGTCTGTTCTTGGGAGTAGTTCAACGAGAACAGTGACACGCGCGCGCGTGCGTGTAAGTCGCTTGTTGATGCTCCGCCCACTACGAGTGGTGACATTGTCATGGTTGCCGGGGTTTATGACTGGTTGTAAAAAAGGACTGCGTCTGTGAAAACGGCGATACATTTCAGGAACCCCTCATCTGCGCTTTTTCCGGTTTCGTTTGTTTCGTGTGTCTCGTTTCTATTTTCTCCTCACAACAATGTGCAAAAATTATAAAATGTGGTCAGTTCATTGATGATATTCATAATGGAGATCGATTTTCGTTGCTATGGCGTACCGCGAATCGGATTAATGTGCGTGGTTCCCATTAACACAAGAAAGGAGGTCACTGAATAGCGGGGAAAAAATTGTATGGATTAATGTGCGAACACAGAGGCGCGTTACAGGCCCATGACACACACGGGAAAGTCGTTGACTGATTACCTTTCGCACTGAGAGAATCTTAACAGTTGGGTTAAGTTCTATTAACTTCCTCGCGAGAGACTTCTCAACGTAACTCGCTGCACAATTTGTAAACCTTATGCCTTCTTTGTTACCTCTCTTTTAAGAGCCAAAAGATGATTCGTCTTCGGCTCTTGCTGCTTCTGTCTGTACTGCTAGGACTGTTCATCACTTCCGAAGCCCAGACGTCACGGCCCCAAATTGGTAAGTCCCCGCCAGGACACAGCTCCTGAACCTATACAAACAGTAGGAACTTGGCGGTCATTTGCTCGTTATACTTCAGTGTCGAAATGTATTTGCAATAGCTCCTAAAAAATAGAGGTTACAGAGAACTACGACACGTGTTACGCCTCCTTCCAGGTGGATATTTCGCATTTTTGCGGTACCGGAACCAAGCCTGTGAGGGCAAGTACGGCCAGAATGGTACCTGCGTCACGGAGCAGGAGTGCACGAGTAAACAAGGAACGGATATCGGAAGGTGCGCCGAAGGATACGGTGTATGTTGTAGAGGTGAGCATCCTTCGTCGCGTCCAGGAGGTTTACACCGTGGCGGTAAATGAGGTTGGAGAGAAACAGTGACGAGACATGGCTTCTCGACGCCCGATAACGAAAGGCATTTAATGAAAATCTTGTCCCTATTTATAACGTGTTTAATATTGCTCTAGTGTACTAATAGTGGCCTATGGTCATATAATTGGCTAAATCGACTTTATGACTGGCCTCCTAGAATGGCCTCATCCTTTTATTTCTTTACTGTCTCCCCCAAGTCATCTTCGTTTACAGTGCTAAATACGCGTCTCTAATCTCACAGTGGGTGCTGTGTATCACCACAACAATGACTGCCTGCCGCAGTTTTTACATTTGACTTGACTTGTTAAAAAGAAAATAAACTGTATAGAAAGCAATGGAGCATTTTTCATATGTCGCATGTGTAAACGTAGAGCTTAGCATTAAGAGAAGCGCAGGAAGTATGAATACTAATTTTTCACCGCACATTTGTATCCCTTACGCCTATGCAGTGAGTTTCACCTGCAACATGGTGAGCAGCTCCAACGAAACAGAATTCGTGAACCCGAGTTACCCGAGCGGCGAAGTGGGCACAGGCACCTGTGAAGTGACCATCACAAAGACGCCAGACATTTGCCAGCTTCGCTTGGACTTCATCGAGTTCAGCTTGGGCCCTCCGGATGAGCAGGGACTGTGTAACTCAGATGCCTTCATGGTGCGAACAACTGTCGGAGAGAACCTGCCTCAGCTCTGCGGAGAAAACAATGGACAACACTGTAAGATATTCAATCCCTCATCAGTACGGATTAATCGCGGTTTACCCTCGTTTTCACGTTATAAGCTTCACGAGATGGATTAGCCTGACATTAAATGTGTTCCATGTACAACAGGTGTAAGTAGACAACACATATTACTAGTTCTATGTGCAGCTTACCGCGGTAACGCGTTATCTTCCCGTTGTATATTTCGTAAAACGAAACTAGCGTCCTAGCTGCTTATGATAAGGTGTGTAATGAATACGACGGGACGATGATCGGAAGCACTGTTTATTTCTAGACTTTAGGATCTTACGTTTTGGCCTTCACCTTTAGGTTCTGTAACCTAATAATACAAAATATTTCTTCCTGTGCAGTATACGTAGAAATGGGCAGGCAGTCTGGCAACCCTGTTGTGCTGAGCGTGATTAGCAGAGGAGGCAAAAGGCCACGCCGTTGGAGAATGAAGATCAGCATGATCCAGTGCGGCAGCCTTGACATCGGTAAGCGTAACTATAAATGCTCAATGTTACTACAGTCTCCGGAAGCAGATCGCCATACATTCGAGCCTACTCGATTACAGTTCCCCCTGGTTGCCTACAATACTTCCGTAGCCCCAGCGCCATAGTAAGAAGCTTCAACTTCGGCCCTCCAGTGGACAACAAAGTCCGCTACCTCAGCGGTCTGCGGTACTCCATATGTCTGCGGGTCGAAGAGAACTTCTGCTCTATAAAATGGGAGACAGAGACCAACAATTCCTTCTCGTGGGGCCAACCGACGTACGAGGACAACGTGATATCCTGCAAGGACGACTTCATCACTGTAGATCAAGGATCCACGTACGGAATGGGTCCGGGCGAAGACCGTTTCTGCGGCGACAGGCTTCACGAGAAGAACGTGCTGATATGTAAGCTCTCGGGAGTTTCGCTGTTTCACACTCGTGTAAAGAATAAAGTTCAACCACCACGTCTGATGTTTCCAGCGCACAGCAAGCCCTTCATGCTACGAGTGAAGTCCAACATGGACGCGGTGCAGAACTCGTTGGAAAAACAGAACGGATTCTCGCTTCGGTACACGCAGCTGCCGTGCGTTGACTGACATGGAGACCCCTGGTCTGCTCAGTCGGAAGGCAAGTAACGCTAACAACAGGACTTTGCCCGTCAACTGTTATGTTAATACTTTCGTGTATCTTACGGTACGTAAGATATCTCCTCTTATCGTCTCGTATCGCCTTGTTGCTTCCCCGTTTTCATTATTTTCTCTTTGTATATACTCCTTTCGTACGGAGCTCGAGAGAGGTATATAACTCAGCTTGACAGGGCTTTTTACCAGAACTTAGCTGTTTCTGGAGCAAATGTTGGTGTGCTCTAATTTGGCTGCTTTCCGGAAGTATCACCACCGACAGCATGGATGCTCTTCTTTTGTTGCTGTACGTACAAAGACAAATATGGTTTGTTTTCCAGGTGGACCGGTAGACGGGGTCTAATACCACGCAACGCGCCTTGGCACTTCGGATCATTCACTTATTGCTGGCATTCACCGCACTATTTATTTGAACCCACGAAAAGGCTTCAACATCGGCGACATTTCATCCGCGCTTTGTCGGTAATAAACGATATTTATTGGAAGATACGACTCTTACTTTCTACTCAGAACTTGTGGCTTACTGCGTTCCCGTTGCTCTGCACTTTCTTCCTGCAAATGAAACATAAGTAAACGTTATCCTTCCCAGTAAACCAGATACATCCAAAACAATACCCACCCAATATCCTATTTTGGACATTGGGACATCCTGGGTACCTTCCTGAATGGCCCGTTGACGTCAACGGGACGTACGGGGAACTCGGATGTATTTTGCCATTTCAAGGTCCGCTGGAAGTCCGAGGAACGTCTCTTGCATGATATTTGGACAACTGTGGGGTGCTAAGAACGTGACACGTTTACGGTATTAGCTCTAAATTTCCGCGAATAGTTGTGACTATAGGTAAGTGATACGTCTGTTGCAAGTTGCACCGTATCCGGGTCGCAACGGAAACGTGACATTCATGAGACGTTATGGAATGGACTAAGACTAATGTCCTTAATTTGATAGCCACGGCATATCCATTGATTATCATTAAGGGGACATTTATGACATCATTTGTGGAATATATATGGTGGATGTCCACAACATCTGGGACCTATTTGGTAATTCTTCTGTACATTCTTGGTTTACTGGGTTTATATGGTAACATCGCCATGTCCATTAGCGACATTATAGCGAAATAATTAGGCACAATTTATGTGGAAACATCAGAGAAAAGACTTATATTCGATTTCAGTGGAAAGATTCTTTCTTTGAACCATTCTTACTGGCTTCTTTTCAGACAGCACTTTCAGTGAAGCTCTTTGCTGTTTGTTCCATTTGAATTCTTCTGAAGTTCCCTTTCGTTTGTGCCACCAACCGCACGTCATTCACTCCCAGTGTGCAATATTTATAAAACCACAAAGAACCGCATACTCGTAATCTTTTTAATTAATTGGTGCATAATGATGCAAAAGCATCCAGTATCCTCTACGGTGGTCATCAGCACAATCCTGAATTGCCCCAAAGCGAAGATAAAACAGAGGGCGCCACTCACAAGTCCGGAGAAATAACATCCGACTCCTTTGTCATTTTCCCATTGATGTCGACATTGTACAGCGTTAAACGAGCGCATATGATACAGATGTAATTGTCTATGTTGCGAACCAGATCGTCATTCAGTTCAGTTCCGGACTGCATTCATATGTTACAACGTCTATTGAGCAGTCTTCACCGAGACAGCTATTATTGCCACCGCTTCCAAACTTAACCGTTTCAAAATTAACCTTTCCTTCTGCCGAGCGTCGGAAGAAAAGGTTGAAAGCATGCAAAGAGGCAGATATATGGATAGCGGCCCATTAACAACGGATTACAATAAATATACCACAAGGTACTTTGAGCATACCGCCCCTATATGTCCCTGGAGCAGGTGCTCCGGGGCAGCCAGTCGTCCGGTCTTACGTTCCTAACTTTTTCTTCCACTATACACGCAATCTGGGTGCCGGTTGAAGGTAGTCGTACAAGAACGGCGTCCATCTCGGCTGTGGCCACAGTGGAGCACTGTGTTCTTGTACGCTTTTCAGAAACTGAAACTCCCAACAACAACCACAAGATTCATGCAGTGATGATGAAGGTTGGGTAGAAAGGTGTTCTGCGCTCCGCGAATGAACTTTAAAAAAAGGAATGCTTGCATATTTGCGTTTTTGTATTTGCAAAATACAAAAACGCAATTTGTAGTATTGTAGTATTACTTTGTAGTATTCGCATTTTGTAGTATTTGCAGTACTATTTAGTTATCCATCGAGCAGCTGAGACTTTAGAGCCGTGACTCTTTTTCTTGCACGTTGAACTCTTGCGGATGAATTTTACATTTTCCATTTGGAGTGGAGGAAAATGAGGCTCAGATGCAGACGATAAAATGAGCCTGGGTTGCGGACGCGGATTCACAGTGAGTAGACAGCAAAAAAAGTTCATCCGTACAGTGCTCATGCAGTGAGTAGAACCCCAATTCAGGAATACGACAAAACATGTGATTACTAAAATGTAAAAAAAAAAAATAATAATAAAGGAAGAAAGAGCCTGGGTACGTAACAGAGAAAAGGGGGAAGGTAATAGGCTAATAGTATGCGTATTCCTTACGTACTAGCGTAAACTTGACCCGTATCAATACAGAGCTTCCGCCCTCATGACATACAGCTTCCAGGTACTCAGTGCAAGCAACACTTCGTCGTTAAACACATGCACACTCCAAAGTGTATGACCTAAAAGTAAGCAATCACATAACGACCTAGGTCGCTGCCTGGCATTCTGGGAAACATGGCGGAAGCAAGCATTCCACTGGCATCCAGACAGTCGCATTTTTTTTTTCTGCTTCTTTCCTTTTGCAAAATGCATTAAAGCTATGAAGCTGCGGAGCATGACATAAAGGTCACGGCAAAGTTGTCCTCCGTTTAGCTGTCAAGGTCACCGTGTACCGACACGCCACATCGGTGTAAGTCGTTTCCTGTATGACACGGGCGTTACGTCTGCTTGCTGTTGGAGCGGATTCCATGTCGCCTTGTGTATTTGCATAGCTGGTGTCGTTCTTTAACTTCAGTACACGGGAGTTCGTCCACATTTATACCACAGGCGCTCCGTGACCTCAACACGGAATCGGTCCAAACAAACAGTTTCAATGCAGACTAATCGGGATTGTTACGAAGACTATTTATGTATGTTTCCTGCATGTTCGTCATAATATAGTTTTTGTTGTTATGTACGTTTTAAATCTTAGATCATGAAATATGGCTCCGCCAGTGATTTTCGCTCCCAATCACGGACTCCGATGGCATTCATCATGATTCGAGGGTTAATGTTTTCGCAGAATGTGATACGTGAGATAATGGATATTAAAGCAAAGGAACAGCCTTGTGTGTTGTAAGATCTGAGTTTGTGTGGCTTCTTTTGGCTATCTTCTATGTTTTAGGATTACCTTTGCTTCCCAGTTATTAGAATAAAAGGCGACTTCACCACTTTTAATCGATCTGACAACAAAAGATTCGAAAGCTCCTCGGGGCCTAAGCTAAAGTACACTTTAGCGCCTTATTGGTTGACATACCGTGTTGACCTCGATGGAGTAATTCCAGTTCAATTGTAAGCAGGTAACGATGGATGATATTTTCTTCCCGTCTAGCAAGAAAATATTGAACGATGAATTTAATGGTCAGGTCAACGGGTCGGGAATTTCCCACACCGCATGTTCTGTCTTTGTTTGTGTGTGTGTGTGTGTGTTCTATTATTTGGCTAGCAGATGTTTACAGTGGCACAATCGTAGTAAGCTTGACTTCCTCGTGGTCACATCGTGCCACTAGGTCAACGTGGACGGTGTGATCCCGCGCAGACCATTGCTGACTTGGCTCCTTCTGAAATCATGAGCTGTGTCTGACATGGTGAAGTGATTATATGGCTTTATTGTCTTTATGCGGCCCTCACTTACAGTCTTTGTACAGTATGAGGCTAAACTTCGCAGTGCTATTTTACTGTCTGGAAGGTCCGTAAGACTTGCAAAGTGGTAAAGCACATATGTGCTCTTGCGTTTCACAGAACGCGCAGAATTTTCCTTCATCCGTTGGGGATGTTTCACGCGGAAGTTTCAGGACTTGCTCAGTGCAGCCGTTGACCCAGCCGGCAAAGGCTGACTGACCTGTCGGTGTAAACATCCGTTGTTTGGTCACGCGCTGTACTCAAACGCTCCAAGACAATCTTTTGCGTTGTGGAATCACTAAATTCGTTGCACTGGAAAGAGACGTTTCTTCACTAAGACGGGCATGTGTGCGAGTGCTGTGTCTCTGTCAAGAATACACAGTGGCGAGGCGTATATGAAGCGTGTTGTGGCCTGTGAGACAGAGCCTTTGACATCTGGATCTTGTTTACAACTGTCCAGGGTAAAAGGATTGGAGGAAAACTATACGATTTCTGTGACATAGCCAATGGCCTCGTTGGTTCCCGGCCACGCCATAATTGTCAGTTTTACGCTTCCTCGTCGCTTGGCCGTATTTCGGAACGCTATGACAGCACTGTAGCCGTAGCACAGATGTGTGTTGCGACTTACGAATCGTAAATCTGCCACTGCCACCCGTGAATGAAAGCATGGGAAACACGACTGACGCAGAAGACAATATGACTGACGTCATGACATGGGAGCCGCGTGCATTAGTCCGCCCAATTCTTTGGCCGCTATATGTTGGCACAGGAAATCTGTGTGTTGCGCCCACGAACAACAGAATCACGCGATACGCGGAAACCTGCAACGCGATCAACAACACTAGGAGACACGGAAGGAGATGCAGAATAAAAACCATCTCCCCACACCTTCTGTCATTCACACAGGCGAGAAAAACGATCCATCACCGCAGAGACAGCCTGTCCCTTTCTTTGTCACGTGCATCATTTTTCAGTGCTCCGAAAACCGCTATGTCTTGCGCAAGAGCGGGGACTGAACCATGCCAGTAGGGCTACGCACTTTTCTTTGCAGAAAGCGTCCGTTCTTCAAGCCCGCATTGTCCACAGCATCGTCTGCCAACGTTTCTTTTCCCCATTTCTTTTTTCTCTCTCTCTCACCGTCTCCCACACTGACGGGAGGGAATCTCGCCCGAAAACGGAATCGGGGGAGTGGACCATCTTTCCTTCTTTCCAGCAAGGCATCTCAGCTACCTGTTACACAGGCAAGGTCAATGTCCTGCTGACGTAACAGCCGGGCGAGGGAAACGGCTGACCCCAGTAAGATAAAATATACACAAATAATCTTAACGGGAGACTAAGCCTCCCTCCCCCTTATGTTACACAGCCGCCATTGGAAGATCTCGCTTCCGGGTTCTTGCAGGCTGGGCTCCACTCCGGTTTTAAGGCTTCTTTTGCGGTCTCTTCGGTCTCTTGCGAATTTCGCCATTGAGGCTGCAGTCCAGGGCGCATCTCTCGTCTGTGGATATAGCAGCACTGCCTTGGGAAAGGCGTACGGTGAGTGTCGATCTCCTGATCAACGCTTATCTATGGCAAGGTCAAGTTCAATCGGAACAAGAGGGGCCGACCCACATCGGCGTCCGGTTTGTAAATTCGATGGCGGCGTCCATTTCGTGACAGGCAGAGCCAGGCAGACGCGTTTCTGCAAAGATAGAGGGACCGGGTCGTCGCTGGCGCTCTTACATTTCTCGCGCTGGTTTCGGTCTTGACACGGCCTTGAACAAGGTGAGCGGTAGCGGCTCCTTTCAACTGCTTCTGAAACTGTGCGGTAGGCGATTATCATATTAGCTTTCTATATACTTGATGATATATCTTGTTTGTTTCTATTCATGCTTGCGGCGGGATGATCAGTTATGAGCATTTAGCTCGTTCTTGTTTCTTTGATCATATGCAGCGAAAACAAGGCGAGCAATCCATAGAGCCTTATTCAAAGCGAAATATTTTTATCTTATCGCGTTGTATTTCTAGAGAGGCCAGGTTAATATTGGGGACTTTTATGGTGCCGCGTGCGACTCCTAATATTCCTGCTCAAACAGTACAATGAACTTAGGTGTCTTATCTGTTTGTCGTTGTCTTTCTTACGTGTCGCGAACTACAAAAGCAACCTCGATCCATCCGTCCACCCCTACGGCACACGAGTTTCAGTACATTGTGCCGCTTGGGTGGCACCAAATCGCTCATAGTTATTCAGATGTGATTGAGCCAAGTGGTTGAAAAAATATATCGATCGGCTTATCGCATTTTCGAAAACGTTTTCGTAAATGTGTTTCCGGCATCCTAGAACCTGCCATAGGGGATTGTGCAGCCGTGTAAGCAGATTCTCACAGAATTTAAAGGAATCTTACAGTTGCCGGAAGTCATACTTGGCAGCGTCTTGAGGAGATACTCCACTGCGGTCTCACTTGCAAACTCCTCTTTCTTTTTGCCTCCCCACGATGAATTCAGTAACTGCGCGTTTTGTTCAAGTGAATTCATGTGTCCAAGCACGACAAGTGTCTCACTGTACCTTAACTAACAACTACTGATTTTACCAGTGCCAGCGGTATGGCCAAGTAGGCAAGACGTCAGTCATTCCATGCATAGACTGGGAGGTGATGGGTTCGAATCTCACCGCCGGCTGTTTTGTCTGTGATTTACCCTGGGTTTCCCTCGGACTTCCCAGACGTATATCGACAAAGTCCACGTCGAAGTCGGCTGAGGACGCGCACTAACCCCCCTGTCTCCCCCTCCTTCCTGCTGTCCTGCCTCTATCCATCCACATCTGTACGCTGTTCGTGATCACAGCGCCTTGCGGTGCTACCACCGAATAAACAAAATGACATGAAGTCATTTTGTCTTTTTCAGCTGACTCGTCATGGGGCATTTACACGGCATTTCGGTACTCGCCGTTCTCGCAGCGGTGCTGGGAGTCGCCCTAGGCCAAGGAATCTTCGGCGGTGGTGGCAGTGCCGGGGGGCTTCCGCCAGCACGACCAGGAAGACCACAGAGTCTTGGTAGGTACAATGCCGACGTATTATAATTTCTTTGGGAACAGAATGTGCGTGTTAACGCTCGGTGTTCTCCGTCAGCTGGTATCTTCAACCTCTTGCGGTACCAGAACCAGCCGTGTGAAGGCCGCAACAACCAGAACGGTACCTGTGTCAGCGAGCAGGATTGTATCGACAGAAAAGGAACTGAAGTAAACCGTTGCGCCAACGGATTTGGCGTTTGCTGCTATGGTAGGTTGTGTACTAAATGTACAGTTGTGTGTCATTTAGAGCCTTCTAATCCTCCTCCAAATAATGTCGTTGTATCGCATAATAACGCAGTAGCCCGCATAGCGCCGCCCTGTGTGTCATACCTTATACACACACATCTACTTATTTCGTATACCACGGTAATGGGGTAGGACACCACACCATACCAGGAGTGGTGAAATGGCCCACATCACTATCATTGATTGTTGTTGATGTGAGGCTTCAAACGTGAGGGGACTGGCACTTATGACGTCATCATAAACTGAAACCAAAACTGTGTTGTGCGTAATTTTTAAAGATTTAAACAAGCACCAAAAGACCAAAGACGGGTTTTATATTTTGCCTGCCAACTTAAGTAGCTTTAAGATTAACTTAAAGTATGAAATAAAATCAATGAGACGTTTTGCACTGTGCACTGGATGACATTGCTTTTTGTATACTGACGTTTCTGCTGTTTCCATGGCAGTTAGTTTTACCTGTGGGAAGTCCACAAGCGACAATGAGACGGAGTTTGTGAATCCAAACTATCCCAACGGCGAGAACGGAACGGACACCTGTCAAGTGACCATCGAAAAGCAAAACAACGTCTGCCAGCTCCGTCTGGACTTCCTCGAGTTCAGCATGGCCCAGCCAGATGAGAATGGACAGTGCATCACTGATTCTTTCATGGTTAGGACCACTGTTGGAGAACGCCTGCCCATTCTTTGCGGAGAGAACGCCGGATTGCATCGTACGTTATCTGAATGTTCCTTGCTAGTGGCTGGGTACGCCGCGATAACTCGTCATACTACACATTGACAGGAAACTCAGGAAATACATAATGCTTTTATTCTATGTTTCAGTATACGTGGATATGGGAAGAAGTTCTGGAAATCCCGTGGTGCTAAGTGTGGTCAGCAACGGGGACAAGATTACACGGAGATGGCGGATAAAAATCAGTATGGTGCAATGCAATAGCTTGGATATAGGTAGGCGTTTTTCCTGCCAATGATAAGAATGTAAAGTGTGGGAAACGAATTGTAGCAATGCCTAGCGCAAGCATGTGTTGACAATCCTATATGCTCTGCATTTCAGCTCCTGCTGGATGTCTTTTGTATTATCGAAGCCCCAGTGCCATTGTACGTAGCTTCAACTACGGTCCTCTGGTGGAGCACCGTGTCCGCTACCTGAGCAACCTCCGTTATTCCATATGCGTACGCATGGAAGAAAACTTCTGCTCTGTCAAGTGGGAGACAGAAACCAACAATTCTTTCTCGTGGGGCAAGCCCGTTGACCGCGGAGCAAACGGTACCGAATGCAACATGGATGACTTCGTGGGAATCGACCAGGGGTCGCCACTGGGACTCGGTCCTGGTCAAGACCGCTTCTGTGGCAGCAGCCTCGGTGATGAGAATGTCATTATATGTAAGTAGGACTCTCGATATGGATGGGTGGGGTGGGACAGATTCGCGTGTCGCCCACAAGGGCGAATATAACAGGACATGACGAGAACCCCTACGACTTTTCGAAGACGGCAGTGCAGAAACTGTTTCGGGTGATAAATTCATCCAATATAGCGTTATTATCCCGGACATCAAGCGTGTCAGGGTGGAGATGTAAGATAGAGGGTGGTTTAGACGCCCCTTGTCGCGGCAGTGTTGCGTCTTCCTTGAACAGTTAAGGGGGTGTGACAGTGCACCCCCTCCCCACCGTTTCGCCGCCTCGCCCTTTGTGATAGTACTAGCGAGTTCCTGAACAGTGTAGGCATTCCTTTACATCACTTAAGATCACTTGTTTACAGACGACACAACCCATTTCGTCATAACGGACTCGCGCTCCATAAGGGTGCACTCGCGCCCCAGGGAGTCGCCTTTGCTCCGAGAGCAGTGTAAAACGGCTCCCAAAACGTAGAAGCTAGGACCAACAATAAGCTGAATTCGTCGCTTGACGCATTATGCTATTCCTTGACAAGAATACCAAATCAAACGGCGATTTTTGGTGTCCTCTAATCGCTTAAGCATACAATTACAAAACTGCCTACACCCTCTGGAACTGGGCAGTGCCAGTGCTGTCATTGTTACCACCAACATCCTCCTTTTATTTGGATTCTGTTCACGTTAGTACAAAAAAGAAACCCAAAAAGGACAAGATCATGAGCCACCTTGTTATTTTCCATGGCAGAACGGTTCATTCCACACTTTTAGGTTGCCCTGTTGATTTGTACTTATATGTGACAGTCCCAATGTCCACCTTCCTTGCAGCCAACAGTAAGCCTTTCACTTTGAAAGTGAAGAGCAACCATGCTTCTAGCGACAACGCTGCCAACAGCCAGTACGGGTTCTCATTACGCTACACGCAACTGCCTTGTGTCGTCTAGGTGCCAAACCTTCATCGCCTGTACTAAAATATTACTTTGTGGTACGTCTGTTTTCAACTATTACTTCCATCCGTAGCAGATCAGGGAATGTTACATGCTACGTCGACTTGAAGACGTGCGTTGTATTTTGTTTAATCGGCTATGTTAGTATTCTGTCTCCACTGCGGATATTTTCCTATACTGAATTTGAAGAGTTCTTTTAAAAGGCGCTTTTGTTACCTTCTTTTAAAACGTGAAAGTGCGGAAACACAATGCATATATTTCAGAGGTCAGAGGGGGGCTTTGATGTAGGACAATTAGAATACCCCAATAGAGGAACACACCTATACTTTCCTCGTTACACACATTATTTCAATTTCCTTTTATGTCTTTTTTATCACTTTTTCTATTCATTTTTCTATACATATTAGACATTTACGCAACTCGGATGGTCAGGACAAACATCTCTATTTTTATCCTGATTAGAATATTTATTTCACAGGTGCATATAGCCAACAGAGTATAATGAATTTACAGTGGACAATGAGTGAATGCTTAATTATGGGCTCAATATACAATGACATTATATACGCTATGTAATTCTTCTTAATCTTCAGCTTCGAACAAAGAAACAAACAATACTGAACAACACTCTTCCAGCTTGTAGACTTGTCCTTGTTGATATCCCAGATAGCAATTGTTTGAGTGTGCATATTCCTATCAGAAAGCTTTTACCTGAGTAACCAATCACGTTTTCCTTTTGCAGTTCAGTTCATCTTCCATAGCATATGGAAAGCCGGATGAATCGCCCCGGTGGTCGGAGGTGTCACTCGCAGCAGAGCACGCTCAATGCACCTGACGTCATTGCACTCTCACTCACCTTATTTATTATATCACATCAATTTATGTTCGCTTGCTTCCCTGATTGCTTTCTGTTTGTGTGCCAACGTTCTCATGTACCAGGCAACATCTTCGATACGTCTTGTCTTATCTTCAACTTTGCACCACTAGCACCGCTACTGGCGTGTTTACGTTCTTCGGCCAGATTGTCTGCTCACTTTGTGAAGTATGAAATCGAAAGTGCTTCAAAGGACTAAGTGAATAAAGTGGATACAACTTCTCGAACCTTGTTGATCAGTTGTAACACTAACAATGAATGACTTTACTTCGCCAGACTGCTACGATCGCCAAAGATGCCATAGTGGTCTGTCTGTGTACCTGGGTGTCTAAAAAATATAATAAACACTGAGCGCGTTTAAAAAGGACTAAATGCTGTGTCAAGTGTCAGGTCGCATAGTAAATGGAACGCCAAGTCGTAAATTCATAGAACATCATGAGGCTGCTTCGCGATTCCGGTCCATTCCTGCCTTCACCTGCCCATTTCCTGTAGTTTATAGTTAGAAAAGTAGCACACCTCCCCGAGCTCACTCCCGGACTCAGATCTAAACCAATTGTAGTTTATGAGGACAGACACTTTATTCAGCACATCACACACAATTGCAATAAATAACGGACAATTACATAATTTACACACATTGAAGAATTAACAGGCATTGACATCTGAAAAAGTCTAGCTGCAGTAGTTCATCATATACCTCATGCTAAAGCCTCCAAAATATGGGTTTCTTGGGTCGATGTCTTGAACAACGGCGGCTTGGGCGCCATCAGAGGCTATGCCGGTAGGGAAGTCTGGCCTCTGTACAACTGCAACCAGAGTACCGGTCATGGGAGGAGGAGGTGGCGGTGCTGGTCGTGATGATGGCGGAGAAGGAGGACGAGTAGACCTAGTCGGGGGTCGGCTGCCCGCTGGTCGTACACTGACCGGGTGCAAACCGTGAAGATGAGGATGAGCAGGGAGGTGACCGTGGGCAGGGAAAAGGTTGTGATGAGGATGCAGTTGGAGCTGGCTGTGATCAGGGAAAGGATGCCTTGAACCGTGGGCGGGAGCCTGGGGGTTGTGGCTGGAAGGTGGCTGTGAAGGTCCATCTTCCCCACCGGAATCACCGTCACGGCCTTCGGGAGGCACGTCGAAGATCATGGCAGCGGCCTGAACGACCTGAGGTTGTCCAGAGACAATTTCAATTGGGCGCAGGATGTACTGGTTCTCTCCGAGCCCTGAGCCTTGAAGGAGAAACATTGGCTTGTCGGATACCGTCGGCACTGTCTCGACAACGACGGGTTCCGGCTTCGGCTTGACGACCTCCAGAGGCACGACTTTGGGCGGCGGGACGGCAGCAACAGGTCGTGAGACAGCGGGCGACTCTTCGGGGACGGAGGCAGGGACTTTCTCTCCCTCCACGATCTCCACAGGAACCAACTGGACATCTGCACCCTCTGACGTACCAGCAGCTTGGAGCGTGATGCTGCCGTCAGCTGCTTGAACAGGCTGAAGAACAACGGTGATGGGCTTTGGAGGAGTATGCATGGTACGCAGGACGCTGGCAGCAGTGGTCGTGGTGGTAGAATCGTTGACAAAGGAGTGGCGTTCTTGTATGGGCCTCAGGATCAGAATGGCAGGTATTACTGTGCCCATCACTGGCGGAACATCTGCTGCTGGCTCTTCCTCTGGATCCTCTTTTGGTGGCTTCTTTTTGGAGGGTTTCTTCGTGGGCTTCTTCTTGGGAGGCTTCTTGGCACCGGAACTTTTGGGCTTTACGATGATCTCAATCGTTTGTGGCTGCGCGGGCTCTGGGGGCTTCAGAAGAGATTCGAGAAATCGGCTAGCCGGGAGTTCTGTCGTGGTCACCGCTGGCGCTACTCCCTTGATGGGGAACACGAAGACCTGAGGCTTGCGCTCGTCGACATCGTCGACTTCAGGCTCTGAGACATCGGCTTCTTCTTCTTCCACGCCGGGATGTGGGACCTCAGAGGATGTGGGAGCGGAGTTCCGTAGGGTGACGTCGGGGACCTGGGTCGTCGTTAATTCACGTGGAGTCAGAACAACTGGTGGCTGCGGCGTTTCAGCAACGAAAGGCGCTGAATCCACATGCACAGGGGGGAGAACCAGAATTCTGATGGGCTTCTCGATGGGGGCGTTGCGCAGCGCGTCTGAATTCTGTGTCGTGGGCTCTCCGTTGGCACGATCCTCCATATCATCATCATGATGAACAGAGACGTCCATGTCACCAGGTCGAATGATGATCCGGATCGGCTGAGGTTTCGGTGCTGGGGGCGGGAAGAATGAACGCAGGTCGGTACTGTTAATGTCATTCTCGGACGCCTCCGTGGTGTAGGACTCAGTCGAGTTTCCTTCGTCGTCTAGGCCAGAAAGGGACCTCCCGAAAGGAAATGTGTCGGTAGGACCAACCCCGCTGTCGCTGCCTGGAGGTCTACTCGTGACCACGCTCACCATAAAGGGAGAGACATCAGCTGTAAGCAAACGTATTGTCTTAGTCAAGGTATGTACTGGTGTAAAGAAACAAAGAAAGCATTACACAGTGCGAAAAGGGCACCAGCCAAAATGCGAGAACTACTTACTGCTCACAACATCGCCGAAGATACCATGTCCGCAGTAGCGGTCTGTAGCAACGTCCTGTATGAAATCCTTCTTGGATCCGCGCGGAATGTAAACGTAAGCATCTTCACAGGCTCGTGCACCAACTGACGGTATGACCCGGGGTCCAACTTGGAAGCTCTTGTCATTGATAGCCATGTGCTGGTAAAATAAAGCAGTATTAGCATGCGAAAAATAAAACCAAGTTAAGAGTAACAAAACCCCATGCTGCTGACATTACCGTGATATGACAGAGACCAAGTTGACGCCTGAAGCAGACCGAATACTTGTGACCGGCGATCAACTGCTGACGGGATGCGGCTGGGTTGAAATTGAAGCTCTGATAATCGCCGGATTCACTTGTATAATACTGCAGGCAGGAGTCGGGTGCTGCAGAAGGAATTAGTCGTAAGACACAGCTAGAAAGCACGGCAGACACCAATTGATACAGTGAGAGTGGAATTGATATGTACCTCTAATGGGCGACAAACAGTGAACCGTGGACACCTTAATGCTCCATTTACGCGGAACGGCCACGTCTCCCCCAATCCGGAAAGTCAGGATAGCCCGTGTGGCCTCAGAAACATCGATGTACACTGAAAGACAAATCGAAAGTTCAAATACGATCCATTAACGCACACGTATATTACACTACATGTAATAACTATAATACCTCATAATGGGAATCTTAATACGTAAAATGAAAGTTCACACCGCAGCTACACTAGTGAACTGTAGACAGCATGAAACCATAGCATGTGAACACCTTATTTGAATTCGGTGCGCTTCGTGAGAACAATAACCGTACTCACTATGCTGCCCGTTGTTGTACCCGCAGATGGGTGGATAGGGAACGCTGCCGATTCCCGTAGCAACCGTAAATACATCAGAATCACATAATCCAGCCCGTGATCCCGATCCTCTTGGCCCGGCAATGCTGAAGTGCTCAAAGTCCAGACGCAGCTGGCAAACTTCGCGCTTGAAGGTAACCTCAACGCTGCATGTTCCGCCTCGACGAAATGCACCAGGGAAGTCTGGGTTCTTGAAGAGAGTGTTATTCATAGCAATCGTTGCACCGCAAGAGACAACTGGTGTAACTTCAGGTGGCACTGAAACAAGCATAGAGGTGCTCATTAGTAAATTGTTTATCATCAAAGACTTCGAAAACTTACTAGCACAGCAAATTTTGTCTTGAGCACCGCAAGATCTCGTGCTGATGACTTCTCCTTCCTTCGACATACAGTTGACACGAGTAAGACAAATTCCTTCGCTTCCACCAGGGCCGTTGCAAGGGCCTGAGGCGTCACCGCGAATACGATCGATGATCGACTGCAACAAAGAGGATGGCCGTGCCCAATCGGGCACTAGACCACCTCCGAGGGGTCCCGTGGCAACTTGTTGGACATTTTCAATTTGAACTTGTTGGGCAGGACCTGGCACTAGCTGGGGTGGGTGGTGAACAGGGACACCGACTGTACCAGGACGAGTGTGATGGGGGTTCGTTTGCTTGCCGTGATTGCTGTGGATGCTTTGAGAGGCCGAAGCGCAAGAAAGCACAGCGACCAGAAGGGCACACCGCAATATCATATCCTGTAACAAGGAAAGAGAACGATAAATACCTCACGATTACTACACATGGCAAAAGACAACTACGACCGGTCAGAAACGGTCCTTACCATGTTTGTGACCAAACTACACTGGAGCTCGGACACTATGCCTACGGCGAGTGCGTGCTCGACTTTTTAGCTGGACCTCCAGGTAGTCACATGACTGACGTATTTCGTTTCTACCAATCAGGAAACTAGTCTCTGGCTAGAGAATAGGAACCCCCGGTTGAGATTAGCGTTTAGGTCATTGGCATTCTGGACCCTCATCTGAAAGCTCTTGACGACTTCTCACAATCGCCCTGAAAGGAGTCGACCTGGTTAAGCCACTCTAACTCAGGAAGGAAGCTTCTGGGTTGTGCGGAGCCATACAACAGTGAAGGTTTTGTAATGAGGGCGTGTGTTCACCGGTTTTCCCCACTATAGTGTTCCCAAGCAAGAATGACGTCAAAGGAAAGACTGAATTCACTTCTAACTGATATCTTTTGTCCGGCCTTTGCTTGTGGGGAATAGGGACCACTGTGGTCAGTGGAATGACTCTAGTTCTGTCCGGAGCTTTTTCTGTCCTTTTCTCAGTTTTGTGAATGAAACATATTACTGAATTTATCTCTCCATGAATTCTGCATTTCCAAAGTTGCATGTTCGAGTTTTTAATATAACATTAATAAAAAGAATAAGCTTTATTTTTTCAGTGCCCACCAACAGCCATACAGCCTACTCGGTGCTGAACCTTGGCAAACGCACGTAATACATCAACGCAGACAAGACGTATATGCATACACAAAAACAAGCAACAAAAAAGGGATTATATAATGCTATAACGTACGGACACAACTCCAACTTTCCGGTTATCATTTAACTGTCACATCGTGCAAAACACTAAAATATTCTTCACAACCACAAAGTGAAAACAGGATCTAATAGGCAGTATCTTCTTCACTCTGAGCCTCACAGAGGTGCGACTTGCCGCCAGGCAAGAGCAGGCAGACTGTACCTCTTTTTCCCTATACGTCAACCCCCCCCCCCCCCACACACACACACAGAGAGAAAATTTCTAAAAAAAAGAAAAGAGTGTGCTGTTGTATTACAGTAAATGGTACTGACCAGCTGGGGCGAAGAAAATGGTCCATGCAATTATTTTTGCTTTTCCTTCTTTCTTTTTCTTCAAAGATTATGTGTTCTTATGCTCCTAGTGTGTACGTGCCTTTATGTGTTCATATGGGGGAATGGAAAAAACGTCCCCCGAAAAAAAGCCCCTGAAAACACTTCCTGAATTGAAATAATTATTTTATTCACGTTTTCAATTATGCTATTCTTATTTCTTTTATGGGCACTACATATACAATTATTACCTAAACATCACATGAGATTATAAGAACGGAATGTTCGAGAAATCATAGAAGTAGCCTTCTGGAAAGCCAAACTGTGGTTTCTTGATGTGGCACTCTTAGTCTGAATGTGAAATAATGTGAAAACGACAGCTCCGTCTCGGTTGTGGGAGGGATAAAGTGACATGGAATGAAGGGAACTTTATTTCGAAAAAGTTATTATGCTTAAAACCGGATGACGTGGCCGGCTCCACGCAAAAATGGTCCAACCTCCCTTTTTCCGCCTCCGATTCACGGCAAAGTCGTACCGTACGTTCTTAAAGATCAGCTGCTGCTGTCTTCTTTCTCTCTGATAGCGAAGTGCCGACGGCATACAACACCTCGGCGCCGCTTGAAAGTGGCATGCTTTGTAAGGACAAATTCATATCTTCTACATCATTCTGTGCCAAGTTGTGTGGGATTCATAGAGAGGTATATGAATTTTCGCAAAGTAATTCAATTGGTTAAATGAATTCATCCGTCAGAAGTCACGTACCGTGGTACCGTGACCACAGTAACCGTGGGCACGAGACGCCGAACTGAGTCTTGCAGTGTCACGAAAGACATGCCACAATCAGCTGATCGCAATTCCCGTTCCTTTACCACACGTTGCTTCCACATCCTGTGCTTGCCTACGAAGAAATTAAAAACGTCCAGTAACACCTCATTTAGTTACACGTATACTCCCGGCACGTGCCCAGTTATGTTCATGATACCCAAGAACTCTTGCGTGCCTCATGATTCTCGTGTGTCAGTTGTCATTCGAACTGATCGTTTCAAGTCATAAGGTTCTGGGCTTTCCGTGCATTTTGTTCTTATTCTT
>JARGYV010105863.1:0-10101 GCA_029532675.1 Ornithodoros moubata | reverse complement strand
TTCTTTTTGTTTTTTCTAGTTTAATAATCAGAACATACTGCACGTCCATTTTTTTATGAGCCCAGAAGCCTCAACAAAAGTCACATGCTGCACCTCCGCTACGCTGTCAACAGTGTTCGTCTATGCATGGGCTGCATGCACGGAGCGAGTGCAGCGCTGCCCAGCGCGCTCGGCTCACGCAAACGTTGTACGAAAAAGACAAGCTAAAGCTAATGGTTGACCACGGAAGGTCATGGGTTCCATCAACTTACGCACGCCATCGCTGCCCAATTATTGATCCGAGGCTAATGGGTTTACAAAGCGCCTATGTAGTTAAGTAGCGTAGCCAGGATTGTCGAACACCGTGCTTTTCAGGGCGAGACGCCTTTGTGCTTTGAACTCTCTTATAACGTAAAGAAAACTTTTTTTTTTTTCAGGACTGGTGGTCATCTAAGGGGAAGACCACGGGGAAGTGGACACCCAAGCAAAGTAAGTGAGGGTTGTTGTTTCTGTAAGTAGAACTGGTTAGAACTCTCCTGGTTCAATTGCGTATCATCTGTTCCGTGTCGCAGTGACAACCATAGGAAAGTCTGGTACCGTATTAGAAGATACGATATCTTTAGGCCGAAGATTCACTGCGCGTTGGAAAGGAATGAGCTGGTGGGTGGCGTTACATCGACTTCGATCCAGTTCAATTAAGTTCGACAGGCTCTATGTTTGAAAAATATTCGATGTATTCCTGTTCTATTACCATTATGATATATGTACCATGTATCAGGCCGGGTGCAAAAGGAAATGACCTCCTACTGAAACTACCAGCAACACAAGGGCTGTCTTTGCGGGGGCATGCGTTCAGTTATGGAGTGGGGTACTATCAGGGCCATTATTTCTTCGGTGAGCAAGCGTGAGCAAGTCTCATGCTGCTCCGGGCACTTCAAGGCGAACTCTTACAGCCGACATCCTTCACATGCTCCTTCAGTGCAAAACGAAACACTATTAAAAACATGAAAACGAGAAACTGCCAGGCAGTACGAACCTAGATTCCTCAAATGAAGAAAGAAATGTTTTTAAGTCCACGGCATGCGGCATAGGTTCTGTATGCGGCACGGGGAATGGATCAGATCTGTCCTCTCTACTCGGACAGCCTCGGTGGTTCGGTCGGACGCCTCGTTCACCTTCCGATCCCAATGTTACGGTTTCGACCTCGGCCGAGGACGCCAGCAATGCAGTGGCAGGTTACGAATGCTCAGGCACGCGATCCCGCGCGAGTAATGTAAAAAACAGCTTTAAAGAACCCTCAGGTAGAAAAAAAAACAAGCATTCACGAAGTCGCCTCAAATGGACGAAAGCTGGCAGCAAAGGTAAAATCTGATTCCAGACTCTGTTCGCTTTGTCAACAAGAGAAGACAAAGAAAGGGGGTAACGAGAATAAATCGGAAGCTCCTCCTCATATATATATATATACATGCACTTCTTCCAGCATGGTATGCTCCGAGTAGCATACCGCAGGTGGAAACAATGAAAAACGTGCGAGAATACGTGCACGATCACCGTGAGGCGTTTTTTCTCTGCTCCCGGATCACACCTGCCAGAGGCATCTGGCTCGCAGAGCTTCCGAGGCAGGCTGGATACCTTTCACTGTGCTTATTACGAGATTAATCTCGAAGCAGGAGCCACGTTAAGAATCACGCGTAGTCATCTGCTGTGCTGTCTTCTGTTCCCTATTTCATGTGGATTTGATTTATGCGTGTGTATTGTGAACATATTTCACCAACAAGCTTATGGTCGCTTGTTCTCCAGCTCCGGTCCATGGTCCCCGCTTCAGCTCCACTTTAGCCACACACAATCAACAACTCGCCAAATTTAATTTTATTACAATGTCGTTATTTGTGACATTTTCCTTCCTGCGTTTGAAGAGGACTTCTTGCTAGGCATTCGGAGCAGCTGTAAAAAGGGAAAGAAAACGGTCACCATGCGTTGACTTTTTTCTCGTCTGCAATGTTCACTTACTGTAAAATCGCAACTTGGGCACGCATACTAGAACCAGCAAGCCAGCAATAAGAACAGAGCAAAGAATGACGTATCCCATCAGTTCTCGTCCTGTAGGGCACTTGAACTTGAACCTACTGCGAAGACAATAACATAGAACGCACGTTCACGTTAGAAGCGACGAAATGTACCTTCCCGTTATTGCAAAGGGTTCTCCTGCTCCGCCGTACTTTTTGCCCTGAGCCTTTGCAAGGCCTTGCACTTGTATCACTGGCATAATTATCACAGCGCCACCTTTCTTTTTTCCTTTCTTTCCTTTATCCCCTTTGTCGACCTTTTTATCGCTTTTTCCTTGTGGACCCTTAATTTTCGGAGGAAGCAGCGGAAGACCGCTTGCGCTTGCACGTCGCGATCGGCCAGCGGGCTTAGGTCCTTCGTCGTCCGAGCTTCTATCGGGCTCCTCACTGTCACTACCGAAAGAGAGACTTGGCTTTTTCTTCCCTCCAGACGTTGACGGTTCCTTCCCGACGTCCAACCTTGAAGGCACGGAGTGGAAGGCCGGAGTCCCAAACTGCAGCCGGCCAGCCTTATCGGTCGATATCTTAGGAGAAGTCGAACCGGACTTGCCGGACTTTTTGATGTCTTTTGCAGCTTTCTTAGGAAGGCTTATTCCTGGAGACATTTTGGACTTCTTGTCCTCATGCGACCCTGGGCTCCCTCTGTCACTCTTCACTGAGGTGCTGGACCCAGCCGGCTTCATGAATTTCTCGTCCTCGTCCAGCACTGGACTTCCTTTGCCACCCTTCTTTGGAGGGCTGAACGCAAACGACTTCTTAGGTTTCCTCTCTTCAGGTTCACTTTCGTCCTCTACCATTTTCTTCGATGGCTTTGTGCCGGCTCTGGCCGAAACCTTATGACCACCTTTATGTTTTCCACCAGAGACTTCCACTGAAGTACCGTGGTATTCATCGGGCGGGCTCTCTGTACTATTTGCTCCTTCCTGTGACGGCACTTTGAGAGCGGTTTTTGGTTTCTTCACGATGTCCTTAAGAGAAGGACCTGCCGCTGCTCCGCGCTTGACATGACGAGGAGGGAGCGCAGCTGTGGGCATAGCGGCGCCTGAATGAGTAGCGTGTGGTAGCTTAGGCCTCTGCGGAGGCGTTGATGATGTTTCGTAAGACGAAGACGGAGACCTAGAAGCTCGGTGCTGAAACTTCTGATGATTGAACCGAATCGCCCACTTCATATCGTCATATTCGTCCGGTCCTCGGTTAGTGTATGGCGGTGCGATCGACCCTCCTGGTGTGAGTATAGTACCGAAACTGGATTTCGTTGAGGCACCTCCTTGAAGCACATGCGAAGGGTCGTGGGATGGAGAATTAACTGGTGGCGGTTTACGTGGTGATATACTTCGTGGAGGCGGCACAAGCGAAGGCAGACATGCTGGCATTCGACCGGCAGCCACGGGGACATGGGCAGCAGAGCGCGGTGCGCCTGCCGGAACAATTCGCGGCTCCAGACTTTGTCTTGGTAATAAGGATGTTGTTGATGACCTCAGGGATCCACCAGGTGTGTTCCTTCCTTGGGCCATACTGAACCGTATGGCCCATCCACGATCACCATGCTCGTCGTTCCCTTGTCGAATAGGTGATCGCATGTGAGCGCCTCCTCTTGATGTACTAGGGTGAACCGAACCGGAATGGGAAGGTAGGTGAGGACCTTGCAATAATTCCTCAGAAGGAAACGTACGACGATCAAGACTCGTCTGCGAAGCGTTCACCGACACAGTCCGCGATCCACGACCACGCCTTTTCTTTTCCTGGTTGTAACGAACAATCCACGTGGGCTCCCCGTACTTTTTCAAGTCTTCAGGGGTAAACGAAGGTGTACGGGAACCACCTTCCTGTTCAGTGCCTTGCAGGACCCTCACAACCCATTTGGGCTTCCCATCTTCATCCACCTCCACGCTTTGAAATGTAGATGACTTTGGTTTCACGGGACTTACGGACTTAGTTACCCCTAGCACGTTCGGATTCTTCTCTTGAAATCGAATTACCCAATCAGGATCTTCGTGTGATTCGCGACTTTGAACTGAAGCTGACCGAGAAGGACGACTTGGAGTGGCTCTTCCATCGTTCAAACGAAACACCCATCTGGAATTCCCGAATTCGTCAACTTCTCTCCGAGTCAAGGATGGCGACGGGGATAGCTCTCTGCTTGGCACATATCTTACATTCTGATATTGCGGTAGCAATCTACTTGGTGCAAGTGGTTGTGGTGTTCTTTCTGGCGTACGAGTTATGTAGCGCCATTCACCAAATGGCCCAATTGACAAACGTTTTTGTTCCCGTAGGAACCGCATCGCCCACACGGCCTCATCGTCAACATCGACCGCAGCGTCCTGCGTGTCATATTCCACAACACTCGTTGCGTACTGTTCGTTCTGCCCAGCACCACTTATTCCGAATTGGGAAGTAACATTTGCGCTTGTTGCCGTATTGTTCAAACCGTATTGCGCTGTAACAAGCGAGTCGTACTCTTCGTACTGAGCCCTAGGTCCCGCGCCTTGAGGTTCGTATTGTGCTGTGACGTCTGCGCCATAGTTGCCTATTGGCTGCCTATATTGCGTTCTGACATTCAGGTCATACTGTCCGCAAAGTGCGGTACCTGCACCATGTGGTGGATACTCGAATGCAGAGCCGGTAGGACCATATTGACTTGACTGTATCATGTCGTACATGCCATCTTCATATCCTTGCTGCAGATACTGCTGCTGAGATTCACCATATGCTGGATGTAAGCTAACTTCCTGATTGGCATTTGGAGTCACCTTTTCGCTCAGTTTCACACTTGTCTGTAAATGGGTGACTCTGTCAGTCGGTCCCGTACTTGTTTCTGCAGTTGACGGTAGGTTTGACATTCCAGTGTTTCGGGAGACGGACTCTGCCTTCCTGGGATATGCGGCAAGGGATTCGCACGGACACTTACTAAAATCCTTCCCGTGACTCATTGTTGATTCTGGCTTCGACATTTTTGGTTCCTTCTCCGGCTTGTCCTTGCTTTGTTTGCTGGGTTCTTTAGTCTGCTTTGGTTTCTCTACTTCTTTTCCTGACGTATGTTCTTTACTCAATTTGTGTGGCTTCTCGCTCTGATGTGGTTCGCATTTGTGCTCGTCAAACGGTTTTGACTTTTTCTTTGACTGGTCTGCTTCCTTGTGCGATTTGCTCAGTTTGCTTTTCTGCTCCTTCACTTCTTTTTTCGCCTCGTGACATTGTGACTTGGCGTGACCAGGAGAAAGACTTGAGGTGGAAGGAGGTCTGCTAAGAACCCCCGCTTCCAGTGCTTCTTGTGGTTCGCCGCCACACGGCCGGATCCAGCTCAAAATCCTTGAGAACACGCTGCTTCCTGCCGTTTCTTCTGAACGTTCAGTCACAGACTCGATTTTTTTCTCATGCGGCTTTGAAATACCCTTTTCTCTGGACTCCTTCCGTTCGACTTTCCCTGACAGCGAATCTTGCGAAGAATGTTTTCGTTCTTTCTTGTCGACATGCGAAACACCGTGTGCGGAGATGACTGGGGAGCTACGAGAAAGTTGCGAAGATGACTCCACTGACGATTTCTTTCCACCGGTCTGCGTAGGCTTAGCACTAGGGTGCGGTACGCCGCGCTGTGTCCCCGATTCCCTCTGACTAGGTAGGGCCACTTCAAAAGAAGTTCGTTCATAGTCGTAATCGGAATCCGAAAACGGAAACTGCGAAGGAGGAAGCGGATCCATGCGAGAGTGCGGTTCAAGCTTCGTGGAGGGAAGATGGGAACGGGGTGGTGGGTGAGGAGGCGGTCCATGAGCCTTAGACAGGGTAGTATCAAGGGAGCCTTCAGATACACTCTTCCTTACAGACGCATTAGTTCTTGGTGCCCTTTCACAAGTTATCGTGTACAGCTCTTGGTCGAAGTTAGGTGGCACGGAGTCCGAAGCTGAGGAAGTGTGAGAGGATGACTTAGATGATACCTTTCTCTCGTGCGTGAACCGCAGTAACCACGACGGATCAACATTCATGGGGAGGGTGTCTTTTCTCTCTATCTCAGAATGTGTTTTGGCAGGTTTCGGGCTGTGACACGGTTTCCCGTCCTCTTTCGATTTATCGGTGCACGTGCCATGCTTTGAATTTTCCTTGTGATGATCTAAAGGATGACCATGGGAAAGAGAGAGACGGCCTTTATGCTCGTGCGATGTTTTCGCCCTGTCCACCTCTGAGCTCTTTTCACTAAATTTTGAAACAGATGGCTTTTTGCGCAAAGGTAGTTCGGTGTGTAGGTGCGCTTCGTCAGGACCTTCCGCATGGTGGCGAGATGGGGATTTAGAACGTTTATTGACGGGATGGTGGATGTCCTCGTCATCTGGGGTTTTACTTACCTTATGCTCAAGAGATTTCTTATGGTGGTGGACCTCCTTGCTCATATGAGTAGGATGTCTTTGTCCCACTGCAGGAGAGTGGGCCTCTCGATGTGGCATTCCCACGTCCCGATGTTCCGGAGGACCGTTCGTTTGACTCGGTTTCCGTTCTTTCGCACTCTCTATTCCAGCTTCCGATGACCGTTCCCTGTGCGTGTCCATTCGAAGCTCACCGACAGAGCTGCTGCGTCGGCCTTGACCGGAAGCCAAACCGGCAGCGTGCGATTGTGGAGTGTCATACGACGCACTCTTGCTGATGTGCGTCCTCGAAGTTACCTTTCGCGTTTTGATTGACGGCGTCTCTATTCGAATTTGAGTAGCAAGAAAATTGTCGTCATCGGCCAAGTCTTGTGGTGCAAAAGGAATATTGATGTTGTATTGCTGTACTGCTTCCCAAGCCGATGCAGGTCCTGCTGCGGCATCTTCGGTTGGTACGCCGTTGCTATGTTTACTCGAAGGCGTAATGTCACATTTTTCTGATTTCCTTCGATCTTTATCTGAAGACGAATGCGAACCCAACGATCGATCAGTCAGAACTGGAAGTATAATTTGAACAGTCTTTTCGTACTGCTTTGGATCTGGACGTATAAGCTCCTCCTTCCAGCCATTTCTGCGGTGTTTCGGAGGATAGAAATCTGAGTCACTTAACAAAGCCTGCACTTCCTGAAGCTCCTTCTCTAGCTGTGAAACTTCGTTTGATCTGTCAGCTGGATCATCTGCCGGCAGAAAAATTGGATTCAGCGTGCACGAAGACGGTGACATTACGTAGCCGATCTTATAAATGCCACCGAGATTCGGTGGAACTTCTGCCGTCAACTCCGGCCGAGGTTCGAGGGCTTCACGAACGACCTCAAACTTACTGCGTGTTGTTGGAGACCTTACCGTGTACTGCTCAGAGTTACAAGACTCATAAGACGAGTGGCACGTTTCCGACCTTACGTGAGAGGAGCGTGGTCTCGAATGACAAGCAGCCAAACGACACGATCGCGACTGGAGTACACGATGACCTGGTGCTGAACATGACATCAGACGACACGGTGAAGAGAAACAGGATCTCGAGTATAGCCCTAATCTACATGATGGGGCAAAAGCTGACCTTGAGCCACAATGAATCATAGTGCAGGGACGAGTTATGCACTGCTGAACTGTAGCAGCCATATATGACCCTGAAACCTCGGGTATTGCGACTGGCTGCTGAGCGGGATATTGGGTAGAAGGGTAGACCTGGGTTGGAACTGCCTGGGTGCTAAGTTCGTAAGGGTACATACCGTACGATTGTATGGAGTACTGAGCTGTCTGAAGGACAGGCTGGTGACTTGGTAATAGCGGACTGGTGCTCGCGCTGGACATCGCAACATTATACTCGTAAGGATTTTTGGGTTCCTTCTGTGGAAACCCAAGCGGTGCATTGCTGGGTCCCCATTTTCGTGCTTCAATAGTCGCTTGCGTGCTATTTCGCACAAACGTGTCTTCTTGGGTGCTCGTGCTCATGTCGACTTTTGGTATATCAGTGTTCACTGCTTTAGAGCACAGCCGCGGCCGATTAGTGCTAGCTGCTGGAACTAGCTGCTGAGTGCCACCTGTCTGGGTGTGCTTCGTATCTTCGGTGGACCCGCACGAATTCAGTTTCACTGATATACGTTGTTGCTGTGGAGGCACAAATAATGCAGTCGCAAAAGAAGTGGGAAGACGTTCTCTACTTGCCACGGTCATGGTATAACAGTTGACGTTTTCCTGACGTGGTTTCTCCGGCTGTTCCCAGCTGGCCCATGGAAAAGAGCTTTCAGGATGCAGTGGTCCGTTAGTTGCAGGATTTTGGACCATATTGCAATATGCAACCATGGGAGCTGAGGGTAGAGCAGCACTTATCAGATCTCTACTCCGCGCATTCCATGTAAAGCCTCCCATTGCAATCGGATGAGCGTAGTCAATTACGCCTGCAGAGTTTGACGCTACATGCGCAGCGCCGAGTACAGAATCGGCTCGCCCAGCGTTGCTGGGCTGTGTGAACTCGCCTACAGTCTCCAGCCGGGAAACTGGCAGTTTCATAACTGTATTGTTATTTTGCCAAGTACTAGTTATCTTCTTAGGACCATTCACTGAGTTTGTCTGTGTTCGTCCTCTGTTCTCACTTTTCCATACGAACGTGTGTGTAAGAGGAGGCTGGCTTTCGCTTGCAGGACTGCCCATTCCCTCAGCTCTCCATGCGAGTCCCGCAAAAGGCGCCGACTCCGGCCTGCGTTCTTCAGTCGTTTGAACTTTACTGATCAAGGCGTCGATAGGTTTTGGTACATGTTTGGGAGGACAGAAGGCAGCTACGTTATCCACTTGAGCTAGCACTTTTCTGGTTCCGCGTTTCATAACTCTAATTCCTCTATACTGCATCGGGCAGAACTGTCTTCGTGGAAGGATAATCTCCCGTCTGGTTTTGATCACGGGCTGCTGGTCTTGAATAGCCGCATGGACATGGCATTCCCTAGTGGGGGTAGTTCTGATCCTAGCCACTTTAGAAGTAGTCTTCCTGTGGTCGCCTTCTGCGTCTTCGCTTTCCTTCGGAGCAGACGGGTACATCCTTTTACAGGACGTGCGAGTATCACGAATACTCCGACAGCCGTTAGATGACTGGGATAGTTCCGTCAAGGTATACTCCAGAGGCACTTCTCCTGCAGATGCCTTGAAGACCTCTGTTGAAGACGGGGGTAGCTCCTTGTCCGAAGCTGTCTTCCTCTGCGTGAAAGCAGTCTGCGTCGCTATATTGTACCTCTGGTATTTAATAAGACCCTCGCCATAAATGTCGCAGTAACCGGGCTCGGGTGTATTTGATTTCTCCTGAAACTCAAACGGCCCTTCCTGTGGCTCCTGATTTCCTTCAAAGTGATTGAACTCTTGAATTTTCAAGGTACGGTTAGCTCCCCTCTTTCGTAGGTCAGATGGCTGAACAGCGGGTGTAATATTGTAGGATACCCCAGAGTACCTTGCTGACTCAAGGCCCTTGTGTCTTGCGTAATGCCCAAGATACTCTGACATGCGGCAGGATTCTGAATCAAATGGCCTTGAAATAAGATCGGTTCCTAACACAACAGAGCCTTCATCAGACATGTCGGCAGTCCGTACTCTGCGCTCGCTTTTCCACTCAAGCCCACCTGGTTGCACTTGCTCAATGTGTAGCTGTTGTCCCCTTTGTTCTCTCATCTCCAGCTGATGTTCGCTAAGTACGTTTTCATTTATAACACCCGGTTGTTCTAAGTAAAGATGCGGCTGTGGTTGATAGAGCGAAGTAGTTCTTGGCGTTGCTTCAAGGGAGGATAGCTCCGCGTGCACTTGCAGAGAGCGCTTCTCTGAGCTTGGGTCACTCATGTCCTCGGTGTACCCCAGCAGATGAGAAGCTTCTCTTGCTCTTAGCAGCGATTCTCTGTCTCGATAACCGTACGACGTTTGTTGTGGGAGCGTTTGGGCTGGTAACTGCGTGTCGCAGAAGTCGGTGCCAATCGAGTCATCTAGGACTACACTACCACGATCTCCAGTAACGAACGTGTCATCTGAGAGAACAGCGTGCATTTGAATGTCTGTAGCCTCTTCGGGAGCGCCAACATAAAAGTACTCCCCTCTGCTGTGACTTGCAATTGAAGCACTCTGAGCGCTCTCGCAATCATCCCGCCAAGCTCCCATGTGGTATTTAT
>JARGYV010105855.1:0-16803 GCA_029532675.1 Ornithodoros moubata | reverse complement strand
CGTCGACTCTCAGGTCTTATAATCTTCCCCTAATAAACGTTGTTTTCTATTACTCCCACGCTATTGCTGTCCGCGCTTCATTTTTCTATTTGTCTATATATTTACGCGCCCATCAGACCCTCTCCTCCACAGTTCTCACATATATTTAGATTTCTATACACAAATGTTACTTTTTCTTTACACTTCGTAACAATTACAGTCTTTTTCGGTGTATAACGCGCACCCGTAAAAATGGGTCGAATTTGAAAAAAGTTCGATGTATAACGCGCACCGGTGCATAACGCGCAATGTTGCTAAAAGCCTCTTTTACTGCTGTCAGTATACACGATAAACCAAGGCATCATGTATGCATATTCTTTATTTCAAACACATTTAATCGAAACCGTCAAGCTCCCACGCAACAGAGTCACTGTCATAGTGAAGAGGCCAGAATCTGTATGTTAGACACCTGAAGGGGAATTCTGCAGGAAAATATTTCCGTGTATAACACGCAGGACCTCTCGAGAGCACTTTTTTACTGTATAACGCGCGCGTTAAACACCGGAAAATACGGTACGCAAAATGCCATGCTGCATGAAGGCACTTCTAACACCAAAGTAACAAATGAAAGCGCTGCTAATCATATCAAACTGATGTGAAAACCTCGACTGACAATATGCTGCACACTGGGACATAGTTACCCTGTGCGCATGCAGCATACCTCGAGTGCCTCCGAAAACGCATAGCCTGCCCCAGTCAAAAGAAGACAACCCCAGGGAAATCGTGCATGGACGGTCTGCCAAGGCAGAAGACCCTGACTTCGATCACCCAGTGACGACTCAGCTGGAATAAGAAGCAGGGCAAATGCCAGTGCGACCAAGAAGGACTCTGACCGCAGGTTACTGAAACAAGATAACGAGGAACTCAAGACACCACTGGCTGCTTAATTCACGCCACCTTGTCAGTACCACTTGACCTTTCCTACACTAGCACGGTACGAAGGCCACGTTCATCGGACCTGGCCCACTTAGCCAGGCTGCAAACCTTCAAATAGTGTTCCCATTAAATCGCCCATGAGTTCCCCACTTAGCCTTTGGCTCCACTTGTGGTAAAGCTCTCTGAGACTGGTAACGTAAGCGCAACGTTAAGCACACAGAACGTTAACCACGCATCTCATATGACTCGTAGCTACCCTTCTTCGTATTATGAGCAATTTTAAAATGTTGCATTATCATGCGCTCGTTAAACGTCTCCTGTTGCCAGATGTTGATACTGACGCTGAAGGATGTTGACAAAGAAGCACCCTCGATTGCATGAGAAAAGTCCTCAGTTTCGGTAAGAGCAAAGGGCACACACGTTAGACCTAACATGTGCATATTTTTCATGTAAATTACTTACACTCGGTCTTCAGTGACGTTTATCCAGTCCTGACCAACGAGGGTGCAGAAAAGGTAAGCCCCAGTCAGAACGACCGTAGCAATCTGTTCAAAGCTGTTCAACATTTCATTGAGTTGTGGAGATATACGGTACAATTCAAGAATGATATGTACCTCCACTTTCTTTTCTCCAAATATTTGTTTCTAAATGCGAACTTTCCTGCGTCCACATGACTCCTGGCTCGACATCTGCAAAGTGGGAACGCTTTGTGTGCAGGAAACGCCAAGAATTCTACGTTTTTTTTTTTTTTTTGTTTCTTTTTGGTTTCCAGCTTCAAATATTCAAGTAAGGTGTTACCGACTATCTGCAACTACAAGACTAATCACAAGTGCATAACAATGTTTGCAAAAAACATATCAGGCTCTTGGTCTGAAAAATATGATTTATATGCAGTCCTACCAGGCATCAGAAGCGTACAATATAGCCTGGTCCATCATCGGCATATACTTTCTCATGCACGCTTTATTTTTGTACGACCCCTATAATGCCTCAAATCCCATTTCTTTTTATCTCATAAAGACTCCGCTTACTCGGCAGGCAGCCAGCGATGATAAAGATACCACCACAAGAACGCTGAGCAGGCCATCATGGACGGCAAAGAATATGTAGTCCACGTGAAATAATTGAGGGGAGATCCCAATTTCTCTTGTGCAGAGCAGCTGCAAGTGGATGGAGTGCACGTTAGTGAAGACGACAGCAAACATTAAGGTCCTTCAAGTATGGAACAAGCATTTGCTATGTGTCCTTCGTAAAATTGCAGTCTTCCCTATTTCGTTTCAAACGTGTGCCAACAGTGTCAGAAAAATTTCGGTTTCTACAGAGCTCTCTCTGTGGTAATTATTTCGGCTTACGTACTTGCGAAAGTATTCCACCAAGTAGTAGTTCTGCTGTGATCCTCTGGGTGTGCCGCAACTGCCTATGTTGGTACCGTACACAAGTGCGGCCATCATAGTTTTAAAAATAGTATTTCGATTCTCCCTGTAATAAGGCGCAAGAAATAACATTATGTATGAGCTGCCTTAAGAAACATTATATCAAGAGTAACATCAAGCGAATGCAGTTTAGCTCTATAGCGGGGAACTGATCATTACATTTCTAAAGTAATGATTCAGGAAATCACATCCTACAACAATGTAAATAGAGCACGTCGTTTCGCTCGTTCTTCATGATGCAGTATACGATATACATATATGATAACACAAAGAAAGCACTCATACGATAACATGAGCGTCGCTTTTGGACCCCGCTTCACGCATATCAGTGTTCGAATATACAACGAGCATTTCGCGTAATTCTTATTCCGTCTCCACAGTTAACCCGCTGTTCGCTTAAAAAATTAAGAGAGGTACACAATGTGCTTGCGACTTTCGGCGAAGATGCGACGACGATTCACGTGGTAAGAGTTGCGCTGGAGGCCACACCACACATCAGTGCGCGGGGAACGTGATGACGACGACTCTGCAGGGGGGACACCTGCAGAAATTGAGTTCAAAACCTATATTTCTGGCACATGCACATCCCCGTAGGAAACAATGTGTTGTGCGCACGTTACGCGAGAGACCACAGGTAATATTGGTATGCATCAAGTAGTTCGGATTCTGAAGGCATGATGCTTCGTGTGAAGTAGCACCTTTATTTCACTGGCATTTCAAACTTCTCAAAGAACACTTGTGCCATGTCAACTTACTCACTGGACTGTGGTAGCCAGGATGGATGGCGTGAAAGAAAATTTCGTCCACCGTGCATTCTATGATGGGAAGCAGAAGGACAACAACGGTAAAGCCATCCAAAACGCAAGTCATCCCAACGGAAAGAGTCACCACAATGGCCAGCACCCTGTATCAAGTAGTAGCTATTTGTTACCACATTAACAGGGTAACTAGTGGGCATCCATCGGTGACTGTCATATTTGTCCGTTACAAGACGAGAGAGAGAAAGATGTAACAAGACTAAAAGGTGATGTCTCCTGGTCCCCAGACTTCTGACGACAACGTCATATGATTTCAACCAAACTGTCTTCACTCAAAAACAGCACGCGTGTCAACTATGGAGAGAGCAACGTATTCTATGTGTGCAGTAACCTTTCATTCTTTGACCTATAGCTCTGTTTCCCACTATACATTATTTAATTGATTACCTTTAAGTGGTAGTCAATTAAATTAGTCTTGAGGAACATAGTTAACGGCCACGCTGCGTGCAACTTATTTTCGTGCGCCAATCCTAACTAACAAAGGTGTGGCGCATTTCAAACACCAAATGACAGAAAATGAAAAAGAAATCTACATTTTCAAAGAGCAAAAAGTCACCTGTCAATGTTGCTGCCGGTGCGGCTAAGGACGTAGAGTGCTATTCGTGTAGACAAGCCACACTCTTCGTGGGCAAGCAACAGTAGCATGCTGCACAGGAATCCAATCTGCTGAACCTGAAGCCACATAGTGTTACCGGGGTGACGACACAAGTACAGGTAGGCGTGCATACCCCAGAATAGAGATGATCGACGTTGACCGGCACGCCCAGTAAAGGAAAAAGGACGAAAGGTAGTAAAGCAGATGCCGGTGCTGACATTACGTCAAGCACCATGAAGGATGCCACCAGCATTGTAACAGCGGTGACCTTGTAAGTCTGAAATTAAGCACAAAGATATGTCAGTCCAATCATTTGGCCTCAGTCGATCGTCACTGTGCTTGAGTGCTTGTGTGATATGGTTCCATATACTAATACATAGTAAGTACAGCGCGCATTATGTAAAGAAATATGGTGACCATGCCATAAAGCAATAGGAAATAGCAGTATCCGATGTGGGTCCAAAAACAAAACAAATCCATGGCATTTAGGATGAAATCTAGGACATCGTCTGCTAATTATAATACAATTTCTCGACCGTAGAGGGATCCGCGCTCTAAGCGATGGATCTTCGTGCACATCATATATTTGCTCAAATACCTCTCCTTGAGAACTTGCTAGCGTCAGGTAGTACAAGATGACGAGCAGTTGAGAGGTGGCAATGGTTCCTTTCGCGCAACGCACGGACCAACACGCTGGAACTCTGTGCAGAAAACGCAAGATCGGACGGTTCGTACGCGCTTGAAGTTCCGCACGCGGAGCATGAGCCCCACGACGCGCGCATATTCCAGGAGGTGAACTTGTAATCTCTTCACTTTCGCTTCCAGGAGCGGTGGCAATGTCCTGCAGCCGTTTGAATTCGGTTACTATGAAAACTGTCCTATGTGAGAATGAAACATGCTGACACAGAACAATTGAACGAGAGAGCAACAGTGTCCTTTGTCGTGTTATCAGTTTCCTTTCTTATTCTACTATATCCCAATTATTATACTATCGACTGTACTTCACTGTATACAACAAATGTCAAAACTCAGTGCCCCTAATCAAAAGATAAGATATTGAGTTGATTCCAAATGATTCTCAGTGAGAAAAAAAAGGTAAGATCTCTCTGCTCAGGCCTTTACCCTAAGGCTAACTGTCTCAGATTTTGAGTACCTGGGCTCAAATAATTTTGCGGTATTCCCCTGTCACCAGCTATATGGCTAGCAGATTTCATCTTCATATATCCACGAAGAGGGTAAAAAAGAAATGAAATAGACGCTCACAACAAGAACTTTGGTCAGCAATAAAGTAACAGAGGTGGACGAAAATGGGGCGAAATGTTTTTCGAACTTTCACACCGAGCACATCATACAAAATATATACACAGTCAACCCTCGATTTATGAACACCCTTCGTCTCTCGCAAAACCATTCATATATCGAGGTCCAAAGTGTGCGGAACAAAAACAGATAATAAAACCACAGGATATCTGTTAGACTACGTTCTATTTTGTGAAACACTTCGTATTCGCGTATTGCACTATACTTTCTACTTGTTTATTTTGTATAAAAGAAACGACAGAAACCTCACTCTTGAAAACGTTAACTTGGCAATCCATAGTCCCTTCTCACTTTGTTCGCGTTGTAACACGACAGATAACGACTTTTGTCCGTCCGCTTTGTCCTGGAACTACAAGATGTTTCCATCTCGGGCACAAAGTCTAAACTGACAACTAACTCCTCGTCAGAACCCGAATCGTCCTTCCCAGTAAATTGTGAATCGCATTTCTGCAATGTAGTGGCTGTGCGACACTACTTGCTTGACCTTAATTTTTTTTTTTTTTTTTGTAATCACCATGGAAGCACTCCCGTTCAAGTCCGTTGACCTGTCCCCTGGCCCTCTTCAAAAATAGAGGTCAGAAAGGCTTGGGTACTCTGGGTACGTTTCCTGAAGGTCTGTTCATAGTTCGGATATCGAGGTTAATAAAACAACGGCAAAATACACGAGAATACACGAGGTTCCTTGTGGCGGCGTTCATAAACCGAGGGAATTCATAAATCGAGGGTTCATAAAACAAGGGTTGACTGTATACATATCAGCCTCCTCTGGTGGTGTCGACTGGCACGGTAAGGTCATTTCCTGTAAAGTACCCATATGCAATACGTGGTGTACATGGTGACGCAAATACAACATACCCCCAGGTGGTCTAAATTATCCGCAGACCAACCCTGTCGCGTCGCTCATGATCGCAGTTGTCTAACGACGTAAACCCACCAATTATTATTATTAATACAACATACAACTGGTGCGCACGGTGCAACTAGAAGGTGCACTAAAGACCCCGCCCTCTGGCTCTTGTTAGTCAGTGCTGCAGCAGTCTGGTGCAGAGAACTTCACCGCTTGGACTTGTCTAAGTCATTTTTAAACGAGCCGTCAATCCTAACGCTCGCTTACATGTGTATGCCGTCAGTAAGGCGTGTAATCCTGTCTTACCATGGTTGGCTTTAGGACGTCGCTTGAGGAATACACGTCATCAACAGAGAACACTTAGACTGTAGAAAGAACGTAGCACTGACAACGCAGCTGGCATCGATATTACGATCAAATACAAATGCACGACTCGAGATTTCGTTTCCAACAGTTGGTTCCAACAGTTGCGCGTGACTGTGACCAGCTCCCGTGATAAAAAAACGCTGACGCTAACACTGCGAATTGCCGCCCTTACGCGCGCCACTGTACATCGCCCCAAAGTAACGTTCTAAGTTCGTCAAGCAGCGTATAAGAACCATGTACATAAGATATTTTGTATCATTCGATCAGATCAACTGGGGTGAGGAAATGCCTTCATGGCGAGACACCATGAGTCACAGCTCGTAATCGTCTCTCACTAAAAATGAAATCGCCAACCATCTCGTGCGTCCTCACTGGCCAAAAGGCACTTCACTAACACCAATGGCCGAGGTGGCAAAAAAGAACCGGCGATCCGATTCATCACGCTTAAGCTAGAGGTGTGCGACGAGAGATATTCCTTCGGCGGAACCACGCCGATCGCGTTTTACCGCCGTTATCTTGGCGTGACCTTTCGGGAAAGTAGATGGTGTCCCAGCCGGAGTAAACAAGCGTCAAAGAACGAGAAAGAAGTTAAAGGAGGCACCCTACGCACATAACTAAACTGAGTAGGAAGGAACCTACAACGTTGGTAACGGTTAGGTTTCATTCCAGATGTATCTTTTAATTGAGCAACTAATTAATTACCAACTACAAATGAGCCATTTTACGCACTGGTCCGAGGACTACTGCTTTAATTAAGAAGGCAAGGACTGATGAGTTGCAACGAGGTGGCAGTAAATAATTTCACAGAGCATATATACACGGGTAACCACGTGGTTCCCAGTTCTGGGTTCTGGATGCCCTGCATCTCCGTGGCGCGCACTAGCCTTTTAGCTCAAAAACAATGGTTTTTAAATAACTCTCCTTATGTCGTTCTGACATAAGGAGGGAATTCCTTCCTCACTGTGCACTTAAACATATATGTAGCGCTGGCTGTTGAAAATCCTACGCCTATCGACGGATACAGAGCCATGAGCATGAAAGAAAAAATTTCTACCTAACACCGAAATGAAAATCTTATTCAAAAGCTGTTATTCATTTTTTATTACGTATCAGTTTTCAGAGTTTTCGTTTTCCATTCCGCGATGCCAGCTTTATAGTTTTCCCGTCGCTGGGGACTGAATTTTTCAAATTCAACTTCGATACTAGGCAAGCCAAAACTAGGGATTTCTTTCTTTTTTTTTTTTTTTTTTGCAGCACAAATGCGACCCGCAGGACTGATCTATCCGCTCATTTGTTTCGATAAGCCCCTTTTCATAAGCTCAGGAAGGAAACCAGAGATTGGGAACGAACAAGAACGGACGACACTTCAAAGGTCAAGATCTGAAGTGTTGTCTGCCTTTTTTTTTTTTTTTTTTCGCGCCCAGCTCAGGCTTCTCCCGTGATGGAATTCTTTCCCCAGATCGCCCGCGTTTGTCCTATTTTATCAGTTAAAACGCACAGGCGCACACCTCTAGTCTAGTATCCCTCATTACACCAGTACACCTCATGCTACACCTCTATCTTGAGTCTTGCCGGTGACTAATAGCGGTTGACGTTATTTGCGGGGCGTTGGAGTGGAGGCGATGTCATACGTCACATTCCTGTAATCTCCGAGGAGCTCTCATGGAAAAAAAATAGTGAGGGCTCATCGTTCAGGTTAGAAATACATGGCTCCTACTCGCTCGAGGCTGGTGTAAGCGCAGTATTTCACGTAGGAAACTGCTGTGCAGTGACCGAAAGCATCACCACTGCCAACAGCAGAGTATATTTTACCAGTTTCAGGGTGCTGCTTTGAGAGAAGCACTCCACCACTATAAATTTGATTTAAATCGTTCCAAAACTTCCAAAATTTAAATCATGAGTAAAATCAGTCCTTTAGAGTTACATCCCCATCACAAATACAAAGATAAGACGTCTGCACCTCCAGGTAGCGCAGAGTAAGCGTTAAGTATTTACACTATATACAAAACAGCCCTACAGCTCGTCATGAACTCGGCAAGCATAGCAAAGGATAATGGTGAGGTTCCAGACCCGCAGCACTTGTCCCGGCTAGATCTAACACAGATCTCTCGCGCCTGCTTGTAGAAATTGCCACTGCCCACTGCATGAAATGTCCAATAAAATCCTTAAATTAGAAGACCAGTTTTTTGGCAGTATGTTGTGTGTATTAGACATCCAATTTAATATCTGACATCAATTAATGACAATATTTGTATTGAATTCATATTCGGTAGTTCTGCCATTCGCATGTCCCTAAATACATATAATGCTACAACTGCCACGTGAAATCAACGTCAACACAATCAACTTACCACAATCACAGTAAGTTTATTTGTTTTTCTAATCCAAAATGTCACCAATGCAGTCATATGCATTTCTAAGCGGTAGAAAGCTGTACATCCATAAAATTTGGGTATTTTAGAATACCCTTTAAGCTTCTCAGCCATGAGATCTAGTGCAGTCAATCCCCAGTTATCCAGCGCTGTCCACAATTTGTATGTATAACTCCACAGCCACCCCTGTTCTGCTTACTCGTAGCAACTACACTAACATGAGAAATGTCTGGACAACACAATATACAATAGACTGCATGCAAATAAGGATACAAACAAACACATGGGCCTCAGAAAACCACATAGCTTCTGTTTCTTCAGTTACTACAGAAAATATATAGGTATGCTTTTCTTTGTGAACACTGCAGTAATTTTCAGGGCACTTGACCCATTTTCATCATCAATGAATTCAAACTGATAGTCAAAAGTAGTGTTTACAATGTGTTTCACCCATGCTTGCAGCATGGCTTGCCTAATATGGACACATTCTAAGGTAGTGATGCATCGAATTAAGAACGACACAAATGGATGAACGCTTGACTACAATGAAGCATGAAATTAATACTACTGTTCATATTAATAAGGTCTGCACAGCAGAATGCATGCAAAAAACTATCTGATTTAACACTGAATCAACAAAAGTATTTTTCTGTACACCTACTAGAATTCAGTCTAAATCCAGAAACTGAAGCTTCCATAATAGCATACATATACATGTATACCAGTATACACAATGAAATGGGCAAAATGCACAGATTGTCCTAACGTTACTTGTTTGGATAGTGCTGCACTTGTAGAAGCGAATGCTGGGCTAAGTGGGGTTGACCGTACATGTATAATACACTACAGATTTGCTAACGCAACTGACTGAGTGGAAGGCAATATTATGGCACCTTAGATCCAGGCTCTTACTGAAGTGAATCCTACACAATCGTAGAAGAAGATGAAAAGTTTTTCTTGTCACAAAACGTGACAAAATTATACTTGTGAGTGTATGAGATCGAGATCTTTAAGTCGACAATCGCGAGTGCCAGTGCTGTACCAAGGGCACTACCCCTGAGTGGTGCATTCAAGGTTGCCACCATCATAAAGGGTAACTTGCACTGACTGGACGAAATTCTGCCTGTGCTGCAGAGGCACACTGAAATAGGCCCAGTGTATCAGCCACCTAATCCATGACTAGTCAAGATTACGTGTGGCCTATTGAGATGGGAGAATATCCATTGTTACGTATCATCGGCTGAAGTCGGTGTGTTAGGCAGTAATAGTTGCGATCCAACTCCTTCTGGTAGTCCTTCTGATCTGCGCCAATGAGAGCTCTGTTCCTGCGTAATGCATCGTTGCACCTACGCAGCATTTGAATAAATAATTAGAAAGCTCCACACACACATGGAAACAAACATGCAACCGAAAGAGAAGTAAATATTGCCTCTCTCAGGGAGAACTCTATGCTACAGCACAGAGTAGAAATTCCCAATTTGCCACACATTTCAAGGCTCCCCTCATGCCTATTGATCATATTGTCAAGGGGTTGCGGAACAAAATAATTTGGCTTTTACTTACTTGCGGCAAAAGTCTTTAAAACTGAGGCGTAAGCGATTCTGAAGTTGCGTAGGTGCTTTGGTACCATGTACAAGATCAGAGAGGAAGACTTTCGCTACCTCTGCGGGGCCCTATAATATATATAAAGTGTACATATGTGTAACAAATCAGATGCAGCTACACTGATAAGGACACATGCTGATAACTTAGATATGTAAGCTGGAAATGTAGTTCACAACCTTAAGCCTTACGTGCTGACAAGGCTTACGACTGACACATTGTCAATCTTTCTAATTTTCAGAGCTAGTTTAGCAGATTTTCATGTTTAATGTGTGCTTCTCTGTATTGCTCAAATCTCCAACACGTGCCACCCTCTTGGTAACTTACACTTTTATTTTTTCTAATAATAATCATGAAACCTCCAAATACTGGTTCTCATGTAAATCCTAACAGAAAGTAATGGTTTGCTATTAACCTGGTTAACAGTTGTCCCAATGCAGCCCTGCAGTACCATCTGCAAGATTTTGGGGTCAGATGGCTCTTGCTGTGTTGCCTGGGCAAGCTCTGCTGTCTTCTTTTGAATGTCTTCTATTGCCACCTCAATAGGTGTTAGGACAACCTGAAAACATTGCGGTTCATTTCTTTTCACACACTCTGGGTACCCCTCATAGTAGATGAATTTTAATAACTAAGAAAAGCCCCCAAAATGATTTTGCTTTTGTATATACTTGTGGAAAAGCACAACCAACAACTTGTCATACCTGCTGTCGTTCAACCACTTGGATACGGGTCTTGATGTAAGGGAATGCATTGGCTGTTGTCACTATTGTTTTTCGCTTGTACTGTTCATGCAGATCTCCATGGGCACGGCCATCCAGTGTGAATGGGGTTGCATAAACAAAGCGCTCTGTGACAGAAAAAAAAAAAAAAAAGAAGAAAGAGCAAAGCATTTTCCATAACCACTAAAAGGCTTAAAAAAACAAACTCTATACAGGCATTCAAATACATCAACATGAAGATGATGTGAGACCTGCCACAGCAGTACACTTTGTACACTCTGAGTGGGGGAGGCCCTGGAGCAGGTACCACTCGTACCAACAATGAGAGCTTTCCAAGGTAGTACTGTTAGATCTAATCATTCGGATTCAGGTACAGGGACTCTGCATCCTATTATTCATGGACATAGAGCTATGCAACATACAGTTAAACAGCACATGAACTAACCCTCAAATACCTAGAACTGTGGCTGAAACCTAAAATTGCTGGCTAAGAGGCTATCGAAAGTCGATAGCACAGTAACGCGTGCACCTTAGTGCTTGGAGTTTGATTTTACATTATTTGAACATGTATACAGTACATCTATCTTTCTTGATGTATAAAAAAAAATACATGTTACACTCTTCCACAGGCAGTCCGTGTTTAAATGAAACTGCCAAGTAGCATGATGAACCCTTTAGTTACCAATGACTGGTATAAGTGAGCAATGTGAAAATCTGCGCATCACATTAACAGACTATCAAACAACTGTGAGAAACAGAACAGTTTGTTGGCTTTCATTAAGAGCCTTTATTGAATTTCGACTGCAACTATCAAATCTTTCCAGAGCAATGTGTAGGCAAGCCAGCCATAACAGAGTGTGCAGAAATGCAGAGCATGATGACTTACTGATATTGTAGTTTTTTTCAAAGGATGTAACTCTCTCCTGAAGCTCATACATGGCGAAGTAAGGCTCTACATAAGTTATCTGTATGTATGCCTGAAACCAAAATTGAACGATAGAGTCTAAAACGCAACAACGCTAGACGAAGGGTCCGGACACTAATGCTCACAGTTGAAGCAGAAGGGTAAGCTGGAGTAGCATTCTCTCTCTGCATGGTGTAATCATGTAGTCAACCAACTTTTTATCTCACAGGATTATAATCACAAATTTAATTTATTTGGACTACAATGAAATGAAAGGATACCTTGTTGAGATAGTGGCACATGTTTTTTTACACACTAGTCATTTACCTCACATATTTCCTGCATTATTTTTTTCGTAATGTATTTGTCAAATGGTTATCACATATTATTCTTGTTCCTTTCTTTTTTTTTGCAGGACTTGGTAATATGAACCAGTGCTTTTGAAAAAGATGGATCACACTAAACAAATGAAACCAAATGGACCTTGTCATATCTTGTCTTCTTATATCATACAGTCAGCAAGATTTTTAAGAAAACAGCAAATCATTTAATCCATTACCATAATTACACAGGTTTTAAAATAGTAGTCCACAGGCCAAGGTTATCAGTTCAAAAGTTGTACGGATATAAAAAAAACGAAAAACTCTGATCCCTCTCGGTTGGAACTCCTTGCACTAATACCCTACCCTAAACGTAAGCAAAACGCAACCACTTTTGCAGACAAAATTAATGAAAAAGGCCATTTTAAGTTTGAGTGTTGCTTCTTGATATGAGGCATACATGCTTGCATGGTGCCCTTATTTGTGACCAGTCTTGGCTGTATTTTGTTGCCACAACTTTCGTCATCTATCAGCAAGCATCAGCAACTGGCGTCAGCATCATATCAAATAAGCAGACCAATTTTACACTGCTGGACTATGCCACATGCAAAAATTCAAATTTTTGTGACATCAAATGAACAGACACGGGAATACCTTTTCTGGATGTAAACGTGAGACATCTACCAAGTTGGAATCCTTAATGATCTCCACAAAGTCTCCTCCAAACCTTTCAGAGTAGAAGCTCTGCAATTTCCACAGAAGATTAGATTAAACTGGTCGGTAACAATGCACGACTGCTGCAGATAAAACAAAATAGAGGTGATTGTACCAACCTCCAGTCGATGGGATATCTCGGGGAGCTTGGTCAGCGTGGGCTCCTTGTAGACAAATTCCTCCCCATCAAGATCCCCGAATTTCGCACCGTAGAAGCTGACTCGGAAGTAGGTTCCAAATACCCGCTTGCCCAACTAACAAAAGTAAACAACACAAAACAGTGACACACCTATTAAAGTCCAGTCATTGTAGCCTTACCTGTTGATCAATCTTGGCAAACACCTGACAGAGCTTGCTGTGAATGTTAGCCAGCTTCTTATAGTCTCTTTGTGCTTCCGCTATAGGTATGAGAACCTTGTAGACTTCATTAGTAGCTTCGTATAGGCCCGCCTTAGAAAGATGAGGGGACGAGGTGGCACCACATTGCAGACCAGCTTTCCAGAAATGCCCATGTACAGTGTAGGCTTCTTACCAAAGTAAAACAATTCGCAGCCTGCTCGAGTAATCCCACCAGGCCATTCTCAGAAAAGTACTTCCCAGAACAAGTGCCCTCTTCGTCTGGTGACAAGACATCGTCTGAGACTGCACTCTCCTCTAAGACATTTTCAGAAATATGCTGCAGGCACAGAGGGAAGGCTTGATCACAGACTGAACTCTCACTTTAAAGGCACAAGGAGAGCTACTACCTTACACTTTCAAGAAAGACACAGCATGGTTGCTGCTCTCAGAGGAAAAAGTCAACAATGTTATACCAAAGAGAGAGATCAGTTTCGGCAAGACATGATTTGAATATTGACGAACAGGAAAAGGCCACTTTGAAAATTAATACATATAACAATGAAGATCGTAAAATGTGCAGCACACTGGCACAGCATTTACTGAGCACTCTTAGCAGTGACTGATATGTTTTACCTGGAATGCCACACATCCAATGGGCAAGTGTGGACGATCTTCTAACATATGCAGGTACTCTGCGACCAGTGCTGCTGAGTGGACCAAACATAATGCAGCTTCTGCATGCTGCCCACGCTGGAAGTGAAAAGGTTATTTATTAACTAATTATCACTTCCAATAAAACTGATTCTGCCTCTGCAGATATATATGATCATATACATATGGTGGCTTATAATACTGCACCACACTGTACCAAGTAAGCTAATTTTGCTCTCTGCTTTAACAATTTGTCACCCTGTGGGACTAAAAATACCACAGGATGTGCTAAAGGTCTCCTAAGTGCCACTGAAGAAGCTGTGGATTTTTATGTCATTCATCGTACTCTCAAGTTAATTAACTTCATGACAAAATATGTCGCTCCTGGCTTGTAAATATAAACCTTAATAAGCAACATTCCTGTCTCGAAATTGCATGAGAAACTGGGGAATGCAAAAAGGGGACCAAGAACCAAACATAACTGAGACAGATAACATTCCCAAGTGGGTTTAACCTTAACCAACATGCTCTGTACATCTTAGCACTTTTACCTGAGTGTGTTTCTGTGCCATATTTGCCAACCATGTGAGGCGCAGATCGGGGGAGTTTTGGTAGCCCTTAGCAATTCGAAACATGAGGTCCAGCAACATCTCCGGATCCTCCTGGAATTCTTTCATCTTCACAGTGTCACACAATATCATGTGAAGGTTGAAAACCAGATCTTGCACCTGCATGTTGCAACAAGCTGATCAGTGATTGACTGAAGCTGCACAATAACTCGACTTATACCACATTTTTTTTTTCCCATTTGGAAAGTTTGAACCTAACTGAGTATAGAACTGCCAAACTGAAAAACACTTCTGCCTACTGTTTCTAAAGGGCCAGTGACTCTCCAGTAAACACCACTAATGATCACGTGGCTTTTTTGAAAATCATAACACAGGAATAAGCTTTACAGCCATCAAAAGCCCACACCCAATGCGACTAGGAAGATACTGAGCATACCTGCTCCGGAAACGTGGTGTCCCTAAGGTCAAGGTCCTGTTCTGCATACAGAAGAACAGTCTTGAGTGCCCTGCGCAAGCAGTCCTCGTTGCAGACTTGGCTACGCCCCACCAACGAGCTCAATGACATGGTCACCTGCATCTTCACTCGCGAGAAGTTCTGCAATCAGAATACAAGGGACGTCGTTAATGCTTCAAACCGAGCACACCACGACACGTGCCAGCAACATGGGCATGGTAACAGCCCTACCTCTTGCCTATCCACATTCCACCTGTGTTAGGTTCATCCGGTACCCTACAATCAACCGGCGACAATTGCATAGACAGGTGCTTACATTTCCCATCTCAAAGTTGTGTCTCATAAGAAGGTAGAGAGAGGCAGCTGCCTGGGAACGGACAACGCTAAGGCGAGAACTGCAGTGGCGCAGCAGGAGCAGACACAGGTCTCCACACTGTTCAGCCTCCTCTTCAAACAGCAGTTCAGGGAACTATGCCAGGAAAAACGAGAAAGCCACATCGCACAATCCATGGATAAACTAAAAAACAAAAATGTATTTCTCACCTTAGCAACAAGTGCTCGTTGGGCAGCAAATAAACCTTGCAGAGCTTGGGTGCTCTGGTGGCGGTCAAGAGAGTGGAGCAATACCCTTAGCACTCCCCCCAATGCACCCTGATGTTGCTCACTTCCGCTGCATACCTACACATAAAAAAATCTCCAGACACTGAAATTTAGATGCTTGGATATTCACAGTGGGCATTGTCAATCTGCAAGCTCTCATGCTTGCAATCATATGGTGACATAACCTTAATGGGAATACGTAGTTAACTAACCTAGCCTAACTCAGAAAATTACAAAATACCATAAGTATAATAGAATTTACAAATAATTTTATAATACTGTATTCATACAGAATTATAATAACTATAATTGTGTGATTTATCCGATGCCTCAGATGCTTCCATATTACAACACGACCTCTATCCCCGGCTCCATTCCTGGCTGACCCCCCCTCTCTCACCGGCCCTGGCTATGTTTACTTTTCGGTTTCAGTACTAGTCCTTTCCTTTTGTTTGCGAATCATGATGGGTTACCACCACTATGGAAATTCGCAACAGCTCACTAATTCGGTAGCTGAAATCGTCACTGCGTCACTCAGTTTTCAATTGGCGACTTAGCGAAAAATGAAACTATCTGGCGGAGAAGGAGAGTTTGCAGCAACAGACAAAGATGAGCTTCTGATCGTCCAAATCGCTGCACTGAAAGCCTTTCTCAGCAATACCTTGTGCCAACAGTGTTCACAACCTGGACTCTCAATTATGTCAGGAACAAGGCTTTTACAGGTACACACCTGGCGACTTTTAAACAGGGAGCTTCGGTTGAAGTTTAAAATAGCATTTTCTCATCACTATATTTTTTTTTATCCATATAACTTGTGGAGCCAATATCTTGGCAACCACATGGAATATTTTTGCTCCATTTTTTTTTCGTTATATTCTTCATGCAATGACATTCTTGCGTTTCAAGATTATTTTTTAGAAAAGTCAGGCAGTCAAAAAAAAAAAGAAAAATATATATATAATTATTACTTTTTTTTTTGCAAAAGCAAGAATGTCATTGTGTGCATCATACATTTCAGAATAATATAAGAGTTGAAACTGAGTTGTACAGTATTTTGTTGGCCCTCCACGCTCTCCACAAAAGTTAAAACAGAAAAATCCTGTAATTCAGAAAGTACAAAAGATATTGCAGTAAGATTTGAACAGTTTTACTATCTCATCATTGCCAGCATATGTACCAAATTTCATCAAAATCAGACTAGAAGTATGAAAGTTAGTTGTGATCCCCACGTACCCCCTTAATAACTATAACAGCAAATATATCTA
>JARGYV010105853.1:0-10277 GCA_029532675.1 Ornithodoros moubata | reverse complement strand
TAATACAGCCAAATTCCAACCCCTCATGTCACTTCTCACGAGGTACTCTCTCAAAACCACAACTTCAACGCATAACACCGTTAGAGTAATTATGCAATTAGGCTAACAAAAGTGTGTACGGTTTATAAAGTAACGGCAGTGCGAAAGATCTTGCTGTGATCCTGATCTGAATCTCCCCATGGTATGCGGTCAAGTACTACCTTTTTCTGCGCATGGTTTAACTTTTCGTTACGCGTGAGTATATTTTAGCAAATATAGAGTTGTTTTAAGAATATCAAATCGACTTACTATAGCTGACCTTTCCTAAATCAAGGCACATCCTCCCTCTTTATAATGATAATAATAATTGGTGGGTTTACGTCGCGAGACGACTATGATCACGAGCGTCGCCACAGAGTAGGACTGCGGATAATTTAGACCCCCTGGGGATCCTTTGACGAGCGCCGGAAATCTCCGGCACACGGTGCCACTAACAATGTTTACCTCCCCCACATTGCTACCGTCTTCGGCCGGGATCGAACCTGCGACCTTGAGCACACAGGCTTCTTTGGGGGGCCCTTGGCGAAGTTCTCGAACACCATCTCCGATGTTCAAAAGCAACAATGACGAAGCGGAAGCGTCTTAGCCATACAGGCGCTATTTGTTCATAACACAACTCCCGTCTCCTGTAGATGCAAAAATATGAATTTTGTAAATAAACCTCGCATAAAAAGTACGCAAAATGAAACAAGAGGGAACATTTTAGGTCGTCTCAAGTGTAAGTTGTTTGACCTTCCGAACACGCTCTCGGATCAGCTCGAAAAGGAAACGAAAGCGCTTATATCTCTTTTTTTTCTTTCGATCTGGTCGGAACTTTTTCTTGCTTTCTTCTTAACCGCTTCGCCGGCGATTGCGCTTGTTCCTTCCGTTGGCTGTTCCTTACGCTGGAAATGGTACATATCAAGGGACTACTGCGCCCTCAAATGCTCCATGCTTCAGCCAATGGGTTGAACTACTCTCATAACATCCGTCGTCATGAGGTCATGGAGAAAACCACCAGTGAAACTATTCTCACCCGAAGAACTCGGGTATGCGGTTATGACCTCCCGGTTGCGCACTTCTCCAGGGACAGACCAAGTCATAATCTCCCGCTACGCGGCCACCAGCTGCTTCGCGAACTCTTCAACCGTATACATATGGTGGATAGGGGCAATTCTTTCGTAGTGAGTAATAGTGCTCCCATAACTATGGAACTGGGACTTCTCAAAGTGTAACTCGTGTGTGTGTGTGTGTGTGTGTTTTTTTTTTTTTAGCCAGGTTGACCCACTGCTGCCATTCTCATTACAGGAACACATCTGCATCACTGTATGCCTTGGCCGTCAATATATTTGAACCTCTGCTATCTAACATGACACACTCTAAAACAGGCATTCTGGTGAGATAATTATAATCTAGAATATTTGTTCTGCTATCGCCAGAATAGTTGGCGTGCGAATTTTTATGCACTTACGCATATTCTAAAAAAGAGTCAGGATAATCATCATAATCCATGTTATGACTTCGTTGCATTATATTCAGGCCAGTTCAGGCCTGTTTCTTTGACTGACTCACAAAATCGGTCTCGCCCTTGTCAGGACCCGACCGAACGTAGAGTTTCTCTTCTGCATTTCTTTATTTTCTCTTCGCTTCAGTCAGGTCAGTGAGCGATATTACTCTCAGTGGTCATCAGTGCTTCTACTTGCGAATGCTAGGTTTCAGAAAATAACAGCTGGCACCAGCATCACACTGACCGTGATCGTCCCTCATAATCCTCATCCTTGTCCGTTCGACACCATCGCCCACAACCAGCCACCGCTTACTGGCTGAAATTATTCATTTTACAAATTACTTTATTGAATAAGCCAATAAAGGTGTTCGATTCACGATAACACATTGAATCGTAATTCAGGCTTATGTAACATTCACTGACCCCATTTTTCACAAGAGATAGTCCTGTGCTCACCGTGTTCCACAAATCGGGTCGACGATTTTCAATGAATCGGGGAGACGACAGGGCCTGTGTCGCGGTCGTGACAAACGGAGGTCATGACATGTTACCCTGGCATTAAATACCAACAGTGGCAATGCTCTGTCACCGCACCATTAGTCTTCTTTTACGTTCTCCACCCACTTCCCATCCTTCATTCAGGTCATCCTCTCACAGCTCCGGTTTAGCGTGGTGTTGTGCAGAAACAATCGGGGAGGAACAGTGGATGCTATGTACACTTGTTCTGGGTAACTTCATTTAAAATCGAACAAGGCGCGGGACACGTATTTTTTAATTGGTTCCAAAAATACACGCGTTCGGGCATGTCAAATAAGGAAAAATGATGCCGATATGAAGCTTGTGCACTGATCGAGGGTTGCCCGATCTGGAGAGGGGTAAATCAAAAGGTCTGTTTCGCATGTTTGCTTCGGAGTCAAATTTAATGCCCTCTATAGCTGAGTTTCTTTTTGGTTATTGAAATACAAGTATTTTTTGTCTATGTAGGACGGTATATAGGATTTTTGTCATATAATTTTCGCATGTTTGTCGCTCACAGTTATCTCTTCGAAAAATTCCAAAGTTAGCAGGTACGTAAAAATAAATAAATAAATAAGAAAAAAGCAAAAGTTTCAAGCAACACGGCTCTAGAATTATTCGCGTGAGGGCAATGCATCAATATCATTAGACAGCTGGATACATGACCTCTCGCGGGATATAAGAATATATGAAAATTGCAGAGAGTTTAAGAAAGATAGTGCGTCAAAGCACCTCCCCGTATCCGTTTGTTCCAATTTTCTCTGGCTATCTTTAGATCACACATGCCAAAGAGATAAGATACATAAAAATGGGACGTTTATTTTACATCAGAAATGTGGAGGAAAGAGAGGACACGATGTGAAGCCTCTCACTGTCACCCACTAAGCGTCGAGTTTAAATATTCCAGGGGAAGTCACAGACATGACGATGCCTGTAAGAAAAGGAAGCGCTGGAAATACCCGCACGAAGCTCGTGAGAGAGGGAAACCTGTCGCCACTGTTTGTGCGTCGTAGATTGCAATGAGTATCACGCACAGGGTTGCCCGTAAACTCGAGAGCAATGCATACATGTCGTGTCGCGGGAAGCTAACAACACCCTCGTTCTCAGCAATGTCTGCAGAGTCAAGAGCCCTTCCCTTCTAGTCGCTGCCAATGCCAAGGATTTTGCATTCCACGGTCGACTCTGAAGTTCTGAACGGCATGAGTTCTAGCATCTGTTCTTGAACTGATTCAAATCACAAGGGAATCGTTTTGTATGCCCTGATCAGACGGTTAGGTGTAGCCGGTTAAGGTCCTTTTCACAAGCTTCCCCTTAGTATTACGACTTGTTTCTAATGAAAGCACACTTTCCAGCATTCGACATTGTTATGCACGAAGTCGTTTCGAAAGGCTTAGGAATTTAGCCTCTGGCGAACCGGCGCCACAGGCTAAAGTTCAATGGTTTCGCTTCAATTTTTGAAAATATTTTTTTAGCTTCAAATTTTTTTCGAATTTTTTCAAAAGTCCAATCCAGTCATCTTACTGTCCGTTACTGTATAACTGTTGCTTTATGAGGTGTGCAAATAAACGGTAATAACGTATCATTAACACACATGCGGGTAAGTCTGAACTTCTCCCGGTACTGTTCTGTGTGTGTCTCCATTTATTTTATTTTATTTTTAAGTGCGCCCTACCGTTATATAAAAATCTAAGAAAATTCACGAAGCAGGTTTCGCTTTTACCTGGTTACGCTTTATTTTGTAGGGACCTCAAGGAAGTTCTCTACCAGTTGACTTGAGATGGCCAAACAACTAGAAAACACTTAGCATCACTTGTGTTGGAATTTTTCGCCAGAAATACAAAAATCCCACAAGCATTCTCATTCGCCAGACGCAATTTCCCACGCTTGCGCGCGGCTGGGAAAAACTACATAAAAACAGTCCCGTAACTGCCCGGTATCGTAACGTACTTCCCCCACACTTTATTATCCGCAGTCCTACCCTGTGGGGGTGCACCATGCACCAAGTGTACCAAGTGCACCAAGTAGGCAGGCAGACCGCACCCGCTGCCTCTACAACAAATTCTTCTTCTTCCCCCACACTTTTTGGCTCGGACGCCGTCTCCTCTTCCTTCTTTCCTCCATGCTCCATACTACCATGACTACATTCTTCACCCGTACAATCACTCCGCGTAGTCGCAGCAGCATTGTAGGATCAGTTTTACAACCTCACCGCGAGCAAGCGATTGTAAATTAGGCGGAAATGTAGTAAATATGTTGTGATGGTTTTAACACCCTCACTTTACAACCTTTTTACAACCATTTACAACCTTTTTTTTAAGAGAGTGTGTATGATATAAATATGGCGATGAAGAGTTTGTCACAGTCACCACTGGGTTGGGTTATCATAATCAACTCGCGATTTCTACGAAGCAGCTAAGGAGCTTACTGATAACTTTTAAAAAGATTATTTAGGGCTTGTTAATGCCTTAGTTGCATCGTAGCAGAGTAATGTAACATGTAATGAGCTTGAGCAGTGGCTGCTTTACCGGTACAGCTACACATTCTGCAAAGACACTGAGGGATTTTGAAGGTGGGCTTCACCTTACATTCGCAAGCATTAGGTGAAGCTTACTTAAAGACGCACAAAATCTTGTTTGGTTGCGGTGGCGAGTATTCTGTTGTATTCGTATATCGTATCTCTGAATACCAGTAAAATACAAGTGTAAAAAATTATTCAAATTTATTATTTTTGATAGTCGCGGTGTTCCATGAAGTTTGAAAGCCACGCTTTAATACATGAACCGCAAGACATAATAATAATAATAATTTGGGGGTTTACGTCACAAGACAACTGTGATCACCGCAAGACATGAGGCATCATTCTGATATATGGAAAACGATAGCGATAAGCCTTTTATGGCATTTAACATAACAGTATACTGACACAAAAGGTGGCGGGAGATCTCCATATTGTAGCGTTAGAAAAAACACGTGACATATATTGTACATATGATATTAAAATAAAAAAACCTGTAGTGCATACAAATAAAAATAACCCATGTTTCACAACGCTTCCCATTGCATAATTCGGAAATATTTGTACCACTAGCCTATACTCTCAGGACAACAGCGGTCACTACATGTATTACGAAACTGAGTGGATAGGGAGAAATTTGCATGAATGAGGAATGCCAAATGCTTTCCAGTACGCAACCCGTGATTTGCGTTCCAAAGTTAATCCTTGCGGAAGACGAGTCGAGAAGTGACAAGCGAAGTCTCTGAGAGCTTAAACAGGACTTTAACAAAATTCAGTTATTTTCAATACTGGTCTTACAGATAAGGCACGAAACATTACGATTGGTGAAGTTTTTATTTAGGCAGACTGCACTGCATCTCTAACGAGGTAACCTAACGCGAACGCCTGTTGGCAAACAGCTGTCCTCGGACAGATACCAGACCCAGTTCCATACCATGACCGAGGCTTTCGCCGCTGGACAAGAGAGATGTGGTGACCATACAACAATCGTACCGTGGGTTTCTGCAGAATACTTAAAACGCCGCCACTGTACTCACTGTGTTCGTAAGGCTCCCGCAAATAACGTCAGAAAATTCCTTGACAGCGAACTATGGAAACTGAACAGAGAAGAGACGTGTTCAAACTGCCTAAATTGTCAACAAGTCTGGCTGCACGATGAAAGAAAAAGCTGAAAGGCGGGAGCCTGAGACAGGGAAAAAGGACAACACCACAGCACAGAATCTCTGTTGTTGTCTTGTTTCTGTTTCCCTGTCTGGTGCCCCAATATTTACCAGATTTCCCTTCATTCGCGTGAAAAAGTTCCACGTTTTTCTACGTGTCTTGTCACCTTAACTGTTCCGTGGTCTCTTTATTTTCTCGCCTATGTTCCTCTGCTTGATCGTGTTAAACTGTCAACACACCCACACGTTCCCCGACATGAGATCCACTTCCTAAAGTGATATTCAAATAAAGTCCCTCGATCCGAAAGGAGTAGCCACTGACTGTTCGCGTAAGCGAAGTAGTCTTGAAGAGGAAAACAAGATTTTCCTGGTGCTTTCAATGACGCTTCAATGACGCGGTCGCGAGCAAGCAGTCCGAACCGGTAGCCTGGGGAAATGACCGAAGGGGCGCTCCATGTTTTCGTCGTCGACAGTGACCCCGTGACCGCGCCGAGGCCGTAATGTGTCATTTTTTTCTTTACGTTTTCCGCCGCGAGAAACGAAGGCTCCCTTACTCTCTTTCCTGTACTCTCTTTTCCCTTCTTTTGTGCCCTACCCGCCCGTAGAGTAGACGAGAGCAGCGACCCTTTGTCGTAGCTTTCCTCCTCGCCTCCTTTACCGAGAAGACCGCACGCAGCGGAACAGTTGAGAAATTTCTTCTCTGCAGTGCGCGCAGGCTGTTGGAATTCGTCTGTGTTTGGAGTCAATTAGGAGTCATCGACTTGGTGTGCTTTTCTGCCGTCCTCCTACCAGGCTGTGATTGTTCACCTCTCGCAGTACAGGTCAGTTGAATGCACTACGTATTAGATGTCGTCAGTGATGTGTTACAAGGTGCCTTTTTGTCGCGCTTGCTGATGCCACCCCACATGTGGAATTCATTATCCCCCCCCCCNTTTTTTTTTTCAATCCCAGTCCTTCCTGTGCGGGTCGAATTAGTGAGAATTTCAGTTCTTGTGATTGTTTTCGTTTTTCGCAGGCAATGTGCGGTGTTGCCAAACAACAAGTGATAGATGTTGACAGGGGGGATGTTTTGCTGCAGTTTCAGCAGCAAAGTACGTGCGAAATAATTCAGCAATAGAGCCAAAGCCTTGGCCACGATAAATAGTCACTTGTCATTGACGCTGTATATAGCAGCAGCCTTTACGGCTTTATAAGACGCCTTCCCGCAGCCAAGGCCATTGTAGCGTTATATCGGAATTTCCGTTACATTAGCAGAGCTGACTTCCTGACTCAGATACCAAGTGCGCTGCTGCAGCGGTTTACTCTACCCCTGTTCTACGTTTTCCGCGCACACAACACACATGTATAGCGCTTAGGTCGAAAAATAAGGTTCCACTGCGCGATATCAAAGGATCTGTCGCGCCCCCGGCCATGAGATGTAATGACACCTGGCGGATCTTGCAGTATTTACGAACAATAACACAAGGTAGTTAAAACAATCTTTACTGCTTTATTGCGCTGGTCCAACTCTTTTTTTAACACCGTGACATTGCCCGCTAGCCTTCTACAGCAGAAAGGTCGTTTCAAGGTCACATTTTACGCAATAACCTTCTCTTCAGTCTGGAAATTTCTTCGCCGCGAGTTCTGGAGCGACGCGACGAGGATGAATTTAGCAAAGCCCACTCCAGCACGAACTTGGAACTATTTTACAAGCTCCATCCGCACTTATAGTTTAGTTTCGTCTCGCATGGCAGCGTGAACAGCCCTTTTGAATCAGGCAGGACTTCCTCCCTGCTACCAAGTCCCACAGTTCTACGACACCGTGTTTCGTTTTCAGCTGACTGTCAACAGTATACCGACGAACCCAAAACATTTTTCCCAACGTGGGAGCTTCCTGCATGATTTCCTCAGTACATAGGTTCAAGCGGAACGTTGGCGGAGAGGAAAGTGAAGAGAGAGCGCGCGATGCAGCAAAGCGTGAAGGACCGCAGCCGAAAAGGCGGATGGCCTCGTGCGGGTCGACAACCGGAAACCGGCATTCAGTTTCCACCGCAGAAGCCTTCCGCACTGTTCCTTATATGCCGTACCAGTTACAGAGTACGTTGCACCCAGCTTTGCAGCTGGGATGGGCCACGAAGGACATTGGGGCTTTATTGAACATGAGTGTGGATTGAAGACGGGAAAGACACTGCAAATTCGTTGATCAGAGGGTTCTGTATCGAGTGGAGTGGGGTTGGGACTGCTTTCATACGCTTTGGCTGACGAAGAGGTTTCTTTCGCACATAGTGAAGATTTTTGCTGTTTGAACTTCGCTGCACTGTTCGAAATAAGGGAAAGAAAGAGGGAATCAGAAAGTTAGGAGGAAGTTAGTAACACTAGTATACGTTCCGTTGGAGAAACTAAAGGGTCACGTTAAATAGTAAAGAATTGGTCAAGGGGTCGAACCTCGTGGACGTCTTCAATCTGAAAACAGTCGACAGGCAACCATTTCGTGTGTTGATATAAATGCAAGCCCCTGTGAGTTTTACTGATAGTGCTTGGACTCCTTCATTCTCAAGATGCTGTGTTGTGCATAGTGCAGTACATAAGAGTATCGGAGTCCCCGGTTCCCCCGAGAAGGCGGCTAGACTCTCTCTCTCTCTTTCTTTTTTCTTTTTTTCCTGTAATTGTTCGTTTCTGGCGATAATTCCGGGAGCAGCGGGTCCCTCGAGAGGTCAGTTCCATACTTTCCTGTTTGTTTAGTGAAATGCTGCTCTCTCTGCGAGTGCGAGGAGGTCAAGGGCAAAATAAGGCAGTATTTGTGCAATTTCTGGATGTGAGATCACTTGCTGCAGTCCTGAACGTGCTCAGATTTGCTCACCGTTTTCGAACAACCCTGCCCTCGGCAACTTCACTGCTGGAGATTTCGAACAAGGACATGTATAAGCTGACGCAAGAGCGTGCATGTCATGCAACCAGCCACTGCACCTCACAGATGCAGACCGATTAGGAAAGTGACGCAACTCTTTCGCCCACTCCGGATTATTGCTGTTATTTTTTTAGCATCGTCATCGGGAAGAATCACGTGGCATGGGGTTGAGGTGCACGGCGAGCGTTGGAAGATTCTTACATTTTATTTACTTTTTGACAGCTGCGAGTAATTTTCAGTAAAACCTTAGCTATTTTCTAACACAATTTCTGGATCAGTATTGGCCAACCCATGTATGATACAGCGCAAAACTCGCCTTTGGGCGTCTTCGCAACAGGTTGAGCATCATGGGCTGTCATAGGGCAGGAGCAACCAAACGATGATAACTATAAATGATGGTGATGATGGTGTGAGGAGATTCACCACCCAAAGGATGAATAACGCCGGTGACCTTGTGAATGTCTCATGCTGAATATGTCTATTTTTATGTTTTTTGTTCGAAATATGCAAAAAATATCTCCCAATACGCTGCACTGTTAATCGAAAAGGAGTACAGGATGAGTAAAAAGGTGTTTACACCTTCTTTACTCTTGACACGTTTTGCTTACTCCTTATAAATGGAGTAAAAATGGTAGTTAACTCCAGCTTTAAACAGAGAAGAGTAGAGATGGCACATCTACACATTTTACTCCATTTTAAGAGAAGGAATAATGTTTACTTCTGCAATGTGCATTTGCAAGTGAGTAACTCCTTCATTGACTCTACCCTTCATACACCCATATGGGTGTTTTTATACTCCATATGCAATTCTGGAGAAGGAGTAAATTTACAAGACGTAAAAAGGAGTAAAAAAATGCTCCTCTTATGGTGTTCGCTATGGGACAAGCCATTTACTCCTTTTCAAGCGTCAATGTATGCCTCTTTATCTAACAGTGTGGCCTGGTAAATTCAGGCAGCGTGTTAGGCAAACACAGTGAATCTCTCTCGCACAGTACTGAGAAGCGAGCTCGGAGCGAAAAGCGCGAAGAACGGACGACACGTCAGCATTGTATACCCGTTATCCGAAGACACGCCTCAGCAACGCCTGCACATTCCGCGCGCGTGGATTTAATCTTCACGTCCTACGTGGCCCTGAGTTTCCAGTTGACCTTCTTTACGACACGCACTTATAGGAGCGGTTTTATGCGGCTGTCGTAGAAAGTGAGTCAGTACGCCCGGAAGAGGCTGGGGACGATTGTCAGACTGGCCTCGATGCCTCGTGCTGAGGTCGAGATTTAAAAAAGAAAGAGCATCCAGGCTCGTTAGCGACAGCGAAGGAACGAGCTTAGGTAGGTTAGGCACGTCTATGTGTTATGAAGCCGAGTTTAGATACCTAGGAAGCTAAAACTCCACTGGAGTGGGAGCCATTGCTACCAGTCGCCGACGCAGCGGGCGTAGCGGTATTACTAGCCGTTACAAACTTGTGTCACATAGCGCAGAAATGAATCGCATAGAGTTCACGTGAACATGTGCCAACATTTGCGCAATTGCTACTTATGTTCAGAGGTAGTACTTTTCTTTTATCACTCTCCCACTGTACTAAATGCACATAACACCTGTTGGCATGGTCGCATCTTTTCTAGGTCGTATCACGGAAGTACTCGTACCGAACACATCATTAATCAGACTTGTTGG
>JARGYV010105807.1:0-13642 GCA_029532675.1 Ornithodoros moubata | reverse complement strand
CAACCCACCCTCGTATACGTACACTGTGCATTCATGGAACATTGCAATCAATGGCTGAAAAACGTCCGGTGGACGTGGTTAATTACTTAGAAAGGAACGGATCGAATGGGAAGTCGCGGATAGGCTGTATCTCCTTTACCAAGTGCACTGCATTCATCCCCTTTCAGATACTGGTCCGGCGGCAAGCCCACCTATTACCAAGAATGAAACGCAACTTTGCAATCACACGTTGTACGGATGTACCACATCCGTGTAACGTGTGCAATAACGTCTGTAACGTAATTACGGAACAGAGTGAGTTCCCATTACATGACTAGCTGCTGGTCCCAGTGTTATGGCGGTGCGCGATGGCTTCACAGCAGTGGCGTCACGATGTCACCGTTGTGTCGCTGTTGTATGCTGTCGAGCCAGGCACGTCATTCAGTATGCCAGCGCGACTGCCCCTTATTATCGCTCGTTCATCGGCTCCGGTTCAATATCGTATTGCCAGCCTTCCTGCTCAAATAGAACTGCCGCATCTTTCCGCTGTGCTCCACCTATGCGGTTCCCGCTACCCTTGAACATATCCACCTCACGTGCCGTAGATATAACCAATAACGGGACACATTCAAGCACCAGTTGGCTTGATTGGACGGGAGGCCGTTTGTGCTGGATTTGCAGGGCACAGCATCGCCGGTATGTATAAATGCACTGCAGAAATTTTCGTCCGCAACTGGACTCCTAATGGTAACTTTATGTCGATAGTTTCCGCCATCATTGTCATTCTGCATGTTCATACGCATGGCTATGGTGTAGGCCATCGTCCCTAGCACGGTGAAATACCCCACGTCGTCGCCACTAAAGTCTCTTGTTGGGGTTGGTTCTAAGTAAAGAGACTGTATGTGTGTGCGGCTCCCTTCTCTGGGGAACCCGCAACTCCAATACTCTTATGTGCTGCACTGCACGCAACACAGCACTTGTTGCACTCAATGTTCGCCGCATAGCAGCTCGAGGCCACAGTACCAGGATTTACTGCACGCTGAGTATCTTCTTGTTGTTCGTTCCAGTGCTTGACACGTCCCTGCTACTGATGAGCGGAACTTGCTCTCCAAACTTTACTAAAATATTTTTTTCCACTGTGGCTATGTCCCAAATTCATGGCTTGTTGTCGCTTGTCGCCTTCAAGTCAGCTCCTTCTCGTAGCTGTTCCCTCAGGGGTGTTTCTGATTCTTAGAACTGTTTGCTGTGACTATCAGGAGCCTAACCTACGCAATACCCGTCCAAAATGACGCCAAATTCTTTTCAGACGAGACAACGCCTGCAACAGACGTCCCGCAATCTCGCAACGGCGATGATGCAAGCATGCGTGCGATACGTGTTACGTCACCTCGACGCGGTGAGTCAGACAGTTCAGCGAAAGTAGCGCGGCAGTTCATGTGTGAGGTAAGACTTGGCTTGTACTTGTCGCTCAGAAACAAAAACTCGTTTATCATGAGGCCATCCCATAAGGAAGTTAGAGGCGTCTTTTCAAAATGTGCATTGAACGCCAAATACACTTTGTATACTCGCTCTGTCCTTTTCTCTGTTCTTTTCCAAAACAAATCGTGCGCCTATAGACAGCCGTGATAACACACCGATACCACTGTGGCACCTGGTGACGTGTGGACAACGTCAATGTCACGGAACCGCAATAGTGACTTCCCCGAAAATTTCTGGATCATCTAAGGGTATGAAGAAAGTGTGTGTATTCACTACCGTTAGAACTGTATAGTTACTGTTGAGTAATCTTCGTGCTAAATGTTTGCCACTCGAGAGCGGCAGCTGTGATTCACACATAACCAGAAAGAAAGAGAAAACAGACTTTTAGCACGCAGCGAAAGCCCTCCCCTGGTGATCTTCTTGGTCTCCTGGTCGGGTGATTGTCCTTTTACCGTTTATAAAGACTTACACTTCTTTTTCTCCAATTTAGGAGCTATAAGCTTGTTTTGCAAAAAAGAAAAAAAAAGGAAAACATTTTGTGCGGGACGACATGCCGAGCCCTTTTTTGTCACTTTATTATTATTATGTTCGTAGTTTTCTCAACATCAGCGTTTTTGATTTTGCTTGGCCAAGAAATAGTATGGAGATGGTAGTCCCTACAGAGTCGCGACTGTCTGCTTCAGGGCTAATAAAGTATCTGACAATACTGGAGCGCAACAAAAAATAAGTAAGATAACATAAAAAGAAGAAAATAAACATCAGAAGGGAAATCAACACTGCCGGGAAATGTCTGATACAATCGCAGGCGTCAGCAGGGCTGGATTCCTTGAGAACCAGTTAATAAGGAGCTGACTATCACAATTACAAGCTGTCAGTATGCCTTGAGGAATTCGATCAGCGTTTCGTATTGTCCAAGTAAATTAATTCGTACTGCCCTCTACTCAGACATAGTGGGTTATGAAATACGTGAATTGTACGAGTGCGCATAGATATGCCTGTTGCGTACATAAGACACGCCAGCGAAAAATAAAATAAAAGAATAAACAATAAGAAAGAAAATGGACAGCGAGGCTGCAAGGCTAGCAGACGGAGAGATGACAAAAACATGTTGGCAGAGTAAGAAACGTAGCTGGGAATCCTGCTGCCGCAGACTCTTCAGCTCACGTCCACATTTAATTGAATACGAAGATAGCCTCTTAGGTGCAGGAGGTGGCAGCATCTGAAATGGTTTTGAATATGATTGTTTGGAACGCGTTAGTGAAAAAAGAAAAAAAAGAACACTGTTGCAGAGTATTACAAACGACTGGATTCCTTCATTTTCGTATTCCTTTCCCTGCTTAACATCTCTGTCAGGAAAATCTGGTCATGTTTTCCTTTTTTTTAAACCTTCGGTATTGCGTTCTAAGGACTGATTTTCCAGTGTCCTACTAATATTATTCGAAGATGAAAAGCACGGAACAGTTCACATAAACGGGAGCAAACTATAGTAGCGCCCAAAAAAAAGATCGCTCTATTGTATAGCCTTAGTGCAGCTGATCTCATATTGGACCGACATCTATTCCTGTTCCAAATTCAATCCGATAAGGACAGCAGCCTACAATTATCACCATCTAATATAAGGAGCCAGGTAGAAAGAAAAAAAAGAAAAGATGGGAAGCGCATGTGTTTCTTCTCCCTTTCGGCGTCTTCAACCGCGGGCAACGATTGAAGCTGCGCCAAACATGATTAATTAACCCTTGATTTACGTTTGACGCTCTCCACATATTTACCCACCGAAACAAACACACGTGCTATCTTCACCAGTGATGTTTATTTCGGCTCAAGAAAAATAACGCTCCAGTGTCATTCTATGAAGGGCGCTGTACGCAGGAAGCCGGGGCTATGTGGAACTAGGCCAGGAATAAAATATACAGCTCAAAGTGAAGGCTGAAAGAATTCCGCAAACACGCACAGTTCCCTCGCGTGCCACGAATCGTATTATATACATCATACAATCTTGGTTTAAAACAATGCCCAATTTCTCCCTTCCACCAAATTTTCTGTTTTGCTGTGAGGGTCGGATGTAGTGTTCATCTCAGCAAATTCAACCAAGGCAGGCTCATTTCAGTCACTTCAATTTCATTCACTTTCAGGCTACAACAACATCCTCTTTGTCGGTATTTCCAAATTCACTTAAATCCCCTCTCTTACCGTGCTGTTCATCAAAATAAGCTGTGAGTTTAATGACTCTGCGCTGTATTATAGCCACGTTTAATTGCAGTGTTCAAGCTGAAGTTTTTACGATCTGCTTTCGAGTCCTTAGAGCTAGATACGAGTCTTGTACTACGACTTCGGTCGTCGTGAACACCGTTCGGTGCCTTTACAGTCTGAGTAATCGTCTGGTTTATGTCTTGGTCAACCTCATTTCCCAGCACCATAATAAGAAACCTAGAGTATCGGACAATCGCTGACTGTATAGTTACAGCCCTTTTACCACAAAAGTAAAAGAGGAATGCTGAACTCAAATGGGCTAGAACCACTTTCAGCCTTGATGGTTGGAGTCAGCAACAAGTAAGGAGAAGTCGCTTTTTCTCCATGCAAAGAGAAGCTTCAGAAAGTCTGTGGGTTTAGCACATCCTTGCCGTAGGCAGGCTTTTCGGCGACCATTCTAAGGGCATTGTCAATTATTTGCCTGTGCGGGTTAATTAGGTGGTCAAAGACATTTAAAAGTTAGGGAACTTTTAAGATTTACTTTGGCTAATGCTCTGGGAAAAATTTACTGTACAAGACCTGCAGGGAGTTCAATTTTCCGTCTGTTCTATTTTTTTTTTCTTGTTTAGATACACAGTACTGTAAGGCGTAGTAACCTCCTCGGTCTGTTCAAAGACATGTGGTGAAACATAAGCTCAAGCGATAATTGCCTTTGCGATAAAAAATGTTGTCTATTTAAACACGTACGTATACAAGGAACGTGATTTGTCAGTTCGCTAGACGGCCATTAAAATATACGACAAAACATAAATTCTCGCTCAATATCGGTGAGAGTTTGGTACTGTGCGCGCCAAGGTGACAGCGACCACTGAATGTAACTGCACCGTTTTGTCCAGATGACAGCACAACATAGCAGATGAGGCGAAACGTTCCCGCAAGGAAATGCTCACTTCGATGCTCAAATTCAAATACGTTATCATGTTCCTGAAGGTTACGTCTCAATACGCCAGGCATGCACTTAGTCTCCATCGCACATTACATATAGAGTCACTCTAACGTGCACCACCCGCATTTCCAAAAGTGGCTGTACTTTGTAAAATGTTACCGATTAATTTTAATACATGCCGTTAGCTTAGAATTTATAACTTTTTAACTGCTCTCAGAAAGCTGAATAATTACTTTAATTGGTTGCTAGAGAGAGTGGCTGCAATAGCTTAACTACATGTAGTAGTTTGTGTATAGTTTACCACTATTAATAACTGCCTAAGCCAGGCTACATTGGGCCGCTGCCTCGCTATGGGACGTGACAACCTTCCACGCACGGTTTAAAAGGGCTCTGGTAGAGAAGCGACGGGAAACAAAAGGGATAACAAAAATATATACCCAAACAAAAAAAGGCAGCAGGCAATTAAGGGGTTGCATGCGGTCCCTATAAAAAGCGAGCAATGCACCGGACGGGAGCGCTGTCTTTTCGGCAGACAGTCATTGGCATGGCTGCTGTCGTCGATGAGGACGATCAATCACATCGGAGCGGGCTTTAAGGAGCCCAACTGACAACGATAGCGTTTCACGTCACGGCCGTCCTTTCTGCACAGCCCTAATGATAGAAACTCTCTCATCTTCTGCGAAGTTTTCTTTGATGCGGACCATCGCGATGACTCCCGGTCGCTTCGTGATGCGTTTTTCACGTCGTTATATTCACTCGTGGTCGTGTCATTTCACTTGAAGCAAGATGGGCTGCTCAGAACTTATCTCCTTCGGTAATTTTGAGGCTCCTGCGCTATTTCATGCCTGCTTGCACTTATTGGTGGCTGAACGTTAAGGTCGGTTTGACTCTGAAAATATCGGAATACGAATTTTTTCCTGTCCAGCGGGGTCATTGCACGTGAAATGATCCCATGCAGTCGCTGGGCCATCTCCAATATTTTTATAGAGAGGCTGAAGGCTATTCTTCGAATCAATAAGTTTGAAAATGTTTGGGTGGGCCAAGAAGTGGGCGGTACAAGAGAAAAGTACGTGTTACGGTTTTATCATTTATCGGGAGGGAGTACGACATAAAAATAAGGATGACTGTGAATTCATCTATGTGAATCCTGCTGTCGGCCTGACTAGCTATGGAATGTGCTTTTTATGCCATTAGGAGGGAAGTTACTATACCCTGTGCAATTTATTCGAAATGCGCGTCTCTCATCCTTCAGTTCGTGTTTCTTTTCTCTTTTTTCACTATTTACCTTGCATCTTGACGAAAACCGTGGTCCCTTATTCACTGTCATCTGAATTTGCTTTTTTCTTGTTTCCCTTCTCTCTTTTTGCGTTATATTATATTTGCGTTTTTCTTATTACCAGCGTCTTAAAACGAGAATATGTTTATCTTATACAAGTTTATTTTGAATATTCGACCCCGTTTGCGGGCTGTGGTGGTGTACGTGAGAGGAACCAGGGTGTCCTATTCGACACAACACACTACTGTCTACGTCACACGAAAACATTACAGATCCATTATTTCAATTAATCGAGAAAACACGTCCAAATACTGCTTGCGTTTTCATCAGTGCGATGCTGCCAACACTAAAGTCACGAACTGACAACGAAACCATTCTTATGCTCTGGCTACGTCGTAGTCAAGTTCCGTATACCATAGGCAGATATGGGAGGTGAGGTACAGAACGAAAACAAGCAGCAGAATGTGATGTGGTGACGATTCATTGGCGGCTGATCCCTATTGCTACGGAATAAGATATATGAAAGCAGCTTTGCTCTCCATTTCCATGTGGCCATCCCAAATGAATATAACCAGAAAGGCACTCTTATCTTCTTCCGCGTCACTGAGTGCATTAGGCAGTCTTCGCTCAACTATGTTTATCTTGTATCTTGGTGACGGTGTCTATTCTGGGGATTGAAGGGTCACTGAATGAGACTTTCAGCTCGATCCTCTGACCTGTACGAAATGACTGCTGGCCTCGCCAGTGGCCGGCAAGGTCACAACTGTCGCAAAAAAATAATAACTAGACAAATAAAAGAAAATAAACAAAATAAAATAAGATAACAAGTGGTCCACAAGGAGTAAAGCTTCATCGCCTTCGCACTGGTACTGCTCACACCCAGAGCTGGTTCCGCAGTCTCTAACTCACATCATCACCTATGTACCCGAAATGTAACACTGTAACAGAGGCTGTGGAAGAAGTGTCCTGGCTTGTCCCTCAGACACCACCACGTGCCTCACTTGGGTGACAACAACTCGTCCGTCAGGGACTTGCTGTTCGATGGAAAGACCCCAGCCGTGGGACAACACAGCACATCTTGTTTAGCTGCGTTCCTTAGGGACTTATAGGAACTCTTTACATGTGCTTACTGCAAATAAATTAAAGGTAAATAAAGGGTAAAGAAGAGAGAGGGAGAGAAAAAGAAAGAGGTACTGGCGCGATTGAAATTGGGTCAAGTACCTCGATTCCGGGGATTTGCGTTAAGTTATCAGGTGGACGATCAAATTCGTCTCAATGGGTCCTCCACTGTTGCGACGTCATGAAATCATTGATTGGAGTGCAAATTTCTATGGTTTCCTTACGGGGCTCCTTCGGCGATGTCACTCCGAATGTGCATGGTGGGTTTACCAATCACATCAGGGTTAGAAGTATTAATAACAAACGGAGTAGAAGAACAGGGAGCATAAACTGGGCCGTCTGATGACGCCTTGTGCCAGACGTCAGATTTCATTATTTGAATTCAACTCAAAATTTTCCTCGTTTTGACAAACTTCCTTCTTCTTTCCTTCCTTTCCTCTATGTCGTATTGAATTTTATGGTAGGCCGTTTCATCGGCTGACGAATACTGCTAGTCCTCGAAAATCAAAAGAAAACTAACACATTAAGTGAAAGAGGCAGCATAAAGAAAGCAGCCCCCTTCACACACACATACACGTTACATATCTGAAGTCAAACAATCTATGAATAGATTGATATACGATATGAGTCGCATACTCCGTTCGACATAACAGCTTTACAATAAGCTGTTGTGTAATTAATGTTATACGGCACACCCACAGGCTTGAATTTCCTTTCAACAATAGGCTGTAAAAGTCGCAAAAAGAGATGCAATTCCGTCCAATAACACTTACCGAGCACCGTATGCGCACATCGACACGTACCTCTTTTTTACAAGTGTCATAAAAATGTCACGCGAAGCTTGCAGAATGATATTCCGGATATTGATTACATCTCTCCGGCATCAACGCATCCCGTCTCACTTTTCGTCATGCTGCATCTCTTTGAAGTGTCTCCCCTTCTCCGCTCTTTCACACTCAAGGCGCAAGAAGCGCCAAGGGAACTGTTGACAGAGAGGATAGCATCAGCGCAGGCAAGCTGGTGGACAAACACTACAGAAAGAAAAAAACAAACAAACTAGGTTTGGACACAACACGCGCAGATACACGGATGACGAGATGGTTGGGACGAAAAGAATCTCAGTCGTCTTGGCGTCTGTTTTTCTGCTTGTTTTCTTCGAACCTTTTGCTATTTTTTTTTTTTTTGGCGAAAACCAAAAGTGAGACGCTACAGGTGCGCCATGGTGAGGCCGCGAAAGATGAGAAACTGATAAGAATGGGGTTTCGAAACTATTAGTGTAGTACCAGAACTAATCGAGACACTTCAAAGATTCGAGCTTCGCGGTCTACATCGTTACTCATCGTGTCTACGTTTAATGATTTCATACTTACGCCGATGACCTCTCTCGTTTATATTTTAATTTCCTGTTCATTTGCACCTTTTCATTGTACTTCGTTTGTTCGGCGGAAAAATATGATGATGCAAGTCCAGCCTATGAACACTGGCTGCTCCAGATCACGTAAATTACTGTCACGTATGAAAAAGTTATTAAAAGGGAATAGAAATAATGTTTTGTCTTGGCGCTGCTTGCACGGGGTACCATCGCGAAAGACCGAAAGTACTGTTTCACTTATAACACAATTTTTATTATTTCATTTATTTTTTCTTTACGTTTTAGCTGAAGGCAGGTGAAATCCTTCTTCTAACCCTTCGCTTAATTCTCAGCTCGTTGCGCGAGAATTATAGTGACAATAGCCGAATGGCACGTGGAAGAATGAGCATGTCGAGCGGAATGCAGAAGAGTAATGGCAATACTGAAGAGCATAAGCGGCGGAGAGTCGCATATCAGTTGACTTGGGCGTTGTCCGGGCAACTGCATAAGCTCTCCTGACAAGTAGCAGCCGGTGACAGCACTCAGCAACAGAGGATCACAGGGAAAATCTGGCATCGCGAAGAAAGCAAGCAGGGAATCAAAACGGGTTAACTGCTGCGACTTCGCTACAGGAGGATTACAGAGGCGTCTGTTGTCATTAATAGAACATTTAATTTCTTTTTCTTTTTCACTTTTATTGCGACGCCAGTCTCGTTTAGTTCGAGTTCAGTGGTGAGCTGTAGTGTGTCGCTTGTTACCGAGCAGAAAATGAAAATTATAAATTAGTTCTAGCTTCTACCGCGAAAAATTATAATGAACACAAGTACTTCTATCCACTTGAAACCAAAGATTTGCATCTGTAAAACATCTGTCAAGGAACTTCATGTAGCTCCGTATTATCCTAACTATTAACGATAACCTCCTGTACGCTAAGCTTTCTACGGCAGTGTTGAGTATGAATCACCTTAATCAGCCAAGTAGACCCGAGATACTGGACACGACATCCTGCTGCCTATGATCACATGGACATCGTCATAATTGCCATCGGCTGTGCCATCTGCGCACAGTACACAGCATAAGTATTATAACGGCTTTTCTTATTTTCTTTCTCTCTGACTGCTCCAGGACCATTAGAGAATTTTCTAAAATGAAACCTGTGTAATTAATTTCGGGATGTTATTCATGCACAGCAAATCGCGTGATCATAAGTTTGGTGTAACCTTATACGAAACTTTACCTCCCTGTGAGCTTTTCAGATGTCATCTGGGATAAAGCTTTTCATTTTAAGCTTTTCGCGGCCTCTATTCAGCTTCAGCGGTTATCGATTCCTCTGTTCAGTTTCTTTCCGCAACGTTCTTGCAACAACGGAGAGTGGCGTGCATTGCCGCCCGAGCCCCTGATGAAATCATCCCTGGCAAATGTGGTGCAAGCGTTTTAAATCACGGAGATGGGAGAAGAAAAACGACGAAGGAGCTTTTACGTTGCAAAAACATAACAAGCACGAAATGCAAGCCGATGCGACGTGCATCGGACAACCCGACTTTCCTAAAGTCATTTACAGACGCTTCCGGCTTGGTCGTTAATCACTTTCAGCGTGTAGCAATAATGACAATCTTCACTGGATCTTCAATGAGGAGGACGTTAAATAATCTCCGTCCTGTCATTACGATTAGGCATGATAGGAGATTATCGACATCTCGCGTGACACTGATAAAGACTGCTAAAAGATAACGTTGAAGAACAACAGTTGAATTTATATTATAACGAAATAACACGGAATAATACTTGCTTCACCGTCACGCAATATTCCGGAACCGTGCAGACGGCGCCATTACTTTTCAACGGGGACCTGTTACAAAGCGCACACGTTATTGCGCTTCTATTGTCATTTCTGGAAGAGCACCCACGATCATTTTGAACCTTTCAGAGGTTCCTCCAACAGAGATGCCAAGAAAAACCATGTTGAGGAAGAATGGTGGCCAAAATGGCTAGCGGAGCAAAGCAGTTCGATCGCCCAAATTCCATTCGTGGATTCTTCAACTGCTGCGATGGTTTCACGCTGAGCTCAAATGGCGTCACTGGCTTCGTGTCATTGCAACAGTTCATTGGCGAAGTTTCTTCAGTCGTAGTGCAATAGGAGCGCTCATGCCCTGGCAGATGATATGACACACTCAATGTGTCTCAAGTGAATCTGGGAACGAAGCTGAGTGGCTGATGAGCTTCATTCCAGTCCAGCATCCCTTGTAACATTTAGAGGGTCTGCTTGCTACAACGGTTAACTAACTCGTCTGTATATTTACCTGTCACCCCTTTAGCACTGCATGAATAGCTTTAGAATCAGCTTGGCTTCTCTCTGTCAAATGCCTTCAATTTCTTCCTGACGCGCACCGCTAACGTCGAAGAAATCGCGCATTATCTCATTTAAGAAGTCTCCCTTCTAAGCCCTGGTTCGGTTGCTTTTTTTCACGGGACATGCGCCCATTTTTAACGTGACTCCTCAGGAGTGCTCGGCTAAGGTTGAGCAATACACAAAGAACCCACTCCAAATGACAAACGAGACGCCGCGACGACGCCGGGAAATATTGACTACTGCACCGCTGACAAAGTGAGCATGGCAAAAAAAAAGAAAAAAAGACGACATTTGTTGGATGAAACGCCGGGTGATACGCCATCTGAAGAAGGAGAACGATTAGAATGCAGCTTCGTAATCAAAAGCGCTCGGGTGTCACGTAGCTATTAGGGTATAATTCAGTTGCGAATTTTACCGGCATCCGTGCATCGACGTGGTGCCGTATGCATTGTTACGAAACCGTTGCGCTCGGCATCTTCAACATCCATGCCGCACTTGTACCATACTCTTGTATATCATCTTGTACCATACTCTCGAGAAAGCAAACGCTTTTGCGACACTTGATCGAAAAGGAGCCAAAGTTATCGCAGTCCTGACTATAAGTGAAAGCTAGTGAAACTATTCCCCTTTGTGGTCCTCCACTATGTTCGCTATACATTCTGTTTGGCTCTATCCAATCTTATAGCTCTCATCAGCTTCGATCGTATTATTCTCGTAAGACAGACGACTGAGACTTGATACCATGTCGTGACCAACCTCGTGACAGCATCTAAACCGCAGTCCTATTTTTCTGGACGGCTACTTTCTTCCGGGTCTGTTGTGACAGGTTCTTATTACCTGCTGTCCTTACCCGTTGCCCTCATTCTCACAGTGGCTACTCAGGCGGGATATCGTGAGCATGATATATATATATACATGGGCTTGCTCTCGCGGTCTATCCCTTATAATGCAATGTATCATGACTAATGCCTGCTGCAGTAACTATTACGTGTCATCGGTGGCGCGTATTAGCGGGCATTCGCCATCTCGAGTGGTGGTATCGCGTTCGCTTCGTTTGTCGTATAATGTCGAGCTCTGATAAAAGTAAAGTTACGATTTGCAACAATTATAGTGGTGGTGGGTTTCTTTCGTGAACAGTTGCCGGATTAATGCGTGTGATGCCAAAGCAAAACAGCACACGCGCGATTGGGACACTGCTTTTGCGACCTATACAACTGATTTTTGCAGCGTGTACCAGAAAAAAAGAAAAAAGACGGAGAGAGAGAGACACGGTAACAAAAGTCAAAACTGTTCTCAACATTGTCCCGTCGCCAACCAGTCATACAGTAACTCTGGCGGAAGTAAAACAAAATATGAGTAATGTTCCGATGCTTAGATGACGGGCATTCGTCTTCTGACAGGAGACGCAATCAACGACAGGAAGGACTGTGTACTTCCTATGACCGATAGACCGATAAATTTTGTTTGCCCGGAATCTCAAGATGCACGAGTCACCCAGCTCTATTATCAAATCATGTATGTATTGTGCGTCTGTATCACTGAGGTTCAACAGCATGGAAGTGAGGACTACCCTGAAATGACGAGGAGTACACAGAAGTTAGTAGACCGTGCTTCTGATATATGGCTTCCATTCTTCCCTAGCTACTACTGCGCGTAACAAATAGGACGAACTTTGGCAAAAATCAACAACGCAGAAGGATGATAAATGTTGCCAGCAAAGTTCGTACTCGGCGTCTGAGTCGTGTTAGCCATAAAATATAGCTCATTCCGGGGTGTTGACTGCCTGGAACGGTCGTGATATTTTTTCTATATCTCAGTCTTGTGCCTTGAAAGCATGGGCGTGTGATGCAAACCGAAAGTGCGTGTCACCTGACAAAACAATGCACACAGAAAAGGAAAGATAACAAAAATTGGGAATGAACAGGGAGCAAAAGAACAGCCCTCAGTCCATTTCTATTCTTTTCTTCTTCTTTTTTTTTCTTCTCCCTTACTTTACTTTAATGCTGCATTCTCAGAAGTGAATAAAAGACAGAGCAGTAGATAAGAATAACATACTTATGTACGGTAATGATGCGTGAGGTCGTTTTCCGCTTCGATAACATCGAATGCTTTGGGGAACCACGAAAATTAATCGAATGCGATGACAACTGATTCACTGTTTTTCTTTCGTGTTACTACCATATGTCGTTTAGTGCTTGCGATTATCGTCAAGACAGAGTCTATGAAATGGCTCTCCTTCTCGTCAAAAGTACTTCCATGTCTGAAGAAACTGCGAAAATTCGCGAAAACACCATCTTGTCCTGACCTGTGCCCACTATGTCCTTCGGCGTGAACCTCGAAAAACTTGTAAGAAGTGCACCCTTGTAGCTTATAGTCTGTGATGCTGTCTGGCATAGTTATGCATTGTATCGCATTTCACAATATTCATCGCACATGTTAACTCACTTGCAACAGGATGTACGTATAAACGTAAAAAAAAAAAACGATATGAAGAAAATGAGGATGTCGGTATTTAGATGGATGGCAGCAGACGTATATACATGGATTTATTCTTGTTTCTGAGCCATTGCGAAATCTAAAATTGCTCTTCAGGGACAACTAATGTTTCCTCATACTGAGTTCAAAAAGAAAAAGGCGTGAAGGCACAAAAATGCAGAGCAAAACGCCCTATGCACATCTGCAACAGCGACATCGCTGACAATTATGAAACTTCCATCATGTATTATTTCGTAAAATCCATTCCTTCAGGGCAACAGGTTATTCCTGAAGAACCGCTGCTTTCTCTACACGGCATCAGCATACTCTGCATACAAAGTGCCCGAGCAAGACAGCCGGAACAGGACAAAGTTATCACGTTCACTTCACGTTAATTCCTTCCCTAACCGAACCACTGTAGTGCTGTAATTAATTCCTTAGTCAGTTTAGGTAACAAAAACTGCTAGGTAACGTTAT
>JARGYV010105798.1:0-38186 GCA_029532675.1 Ornithodoros moubata | reverse complement strand
CACTCTTAGAAAAAAAGGTGTCATACCGGAGTAACGTTCACACTTTTGTGGGGGTAACTCCTTGTCGCGTATGTTGCCATAGTAAAGGAACAAGTATAGGCCACATAGTAAAGAACATAGTAAAGGCCCACGGCATAGGGAATATGTTTACTCCCTGTGCAGTGGGGACAACTTTGCACCATAAGGAGGTCACATTAAACCATAATGGGTGTAGTATATTCCTATGTGTAACCAATGTTTTGTACCTCTACAGGACTAAATTTCACCTACAACAGTATAACGTTGTATCCACTTCGGTGTCTAAATTATACCCCCTTGTGGGGCAAAAATTACTGTGCACGTGGGTGATGTAACGTTGTACTCCTTGAGGTATGAGTGTTGGTCTATACATGCCTGTGGTCATCGTCGTTCCTGAATGCCATTCGTGCAAGTGAAAAATGTTGTTCTGTCCCAATAACAATCGTGTCACACGAGTGGCATTCGCTAGAAAATCCCTATAGGGGAGAACTGCATAGGTGGCGCTACAATCGGGGGGATAACAAGGCGGATTATCCCCTTTTAGCACCTTTTTTTCTAAGAGTGTACTATCAAGTTGCTTGGCTGTCGGACGAGACTCAGGAAGATAGCCGCAGTACTTGGTCGGTCTGCACTCACATAGAAGTAGAGGGAAGGTAGATGAGTGGACGGACAGACGCATACAAAGCTGCAGATCTATTATGGTGGCATTCTTCGTATCGTCCCCTCGCCATAGCTCCGGCGGTGTGTCACGCTGGCTGGGGCGTGAGACCGTGCCGGCGATCGGACGTCGACGGGGTGTCTTACTTTTACGACGCATACTTTCGTGCTTGCGTCGAGTCACCCGTCATCGACGGCAAATGGTACAGCGCCCACACTAGGTTTCCCACACGAGGCGAATGCGACTTCAAATGCAAGGCAGACCCGACGATAGGTTAGAGAAATTTCTGAGCGAACAACTAGACGTCATGGCTAATGGACTTCCTTTCAGCTGACTGCGTCGCGGTCCTTCAACCTGTTCCCGACAACTTCAAGGTACGCCAAGCGTTCTACAATCCGTTCACCAGGAGATGCGAAACCTTTGAGGTGGACAGTTTATGCTTAGAAGGAGAGAACCAATTTTCCAGCATCCAGAACTGCACCGAAACCTGCAAGATCTATCGTATATAGTTTGGATATGATGCGCGTAAATTGTTATGTTCTGTTATTTAGATAGTTTTTGCGCTTGTATTTGAATTTGAAATATCCGTGTATAGATTTCATGTGTATATGCTGTGGTGCTTTTTTGGTACGTTTGTGCCTAAACCAGCTTGCACGTCACCTCTCGAGTTCAAGAAGGATTAGCGAGCTATGTGGTAACGAGCAAGGGTAAACTTTATTTGACGTGTAAACGACACAGTAATATAGGGGAGGTGTACGTGTGGCATTTGCCTGTTGGTATAAAATCAGAATCGAGGCGCCACCGGTGCCTTCTTGGCCACAACTGGTAACTTGTCGCCTTGTAGGTAAGGGTTGTTTTCCTGAAACACATATAAAAGACTGTGTGTGCCTTCTTCTGTGAGGATTACACTGATGTTTTGAGGTGGAAGAACTTACGGGTAAGGCAGAGTGTCCCCACTTCTTCGCTTCTTCGGCAAGCCTCAGCTTCTGCAAACGTAGATGGTCCTGCACAATAAAGGCCTGCCCTTTTTAGTTTAGTTTTCACAGTGATGTGAGACAGTGAGGGTAGTTTTCGCATTCTTGTGTTCGGCTACGAGAACACGTTTCTTTCTTTTGTTTCTTTCTCACAGATCGAATAAGGAGGAAAGAAAAAAAAAGAAAGAAAACTAAAGAAGCGCCCTTGCATGAGAAACGCGCGCTGAATATCTCCCTTTTCCTTGTGCTATTTTCTTGCTCAATTTCGCCTGATTTCTTCATTAAATTTTGTTAAAATCAACTCGCATTCCAGACACAATAAAACTAATTTACTCCCTTTTTCTTATCCACCGTCTCTTGACTGGTGACTAAATGTAGCTCAACGTTAAGAATGGAGGCACAAGACTGTATGTATGGATGCCTGTATGTGTCACCTGTATATATGATATCTGCATAATTGTATTACTGACGGTTGTTTCCCACTGCATTCCACTCCCCTCTATAACGCGTTTGCCCCGAGGGTATAAGAAATAAATATTAAGTAAAATAGCACAGTTCTCTTTGAAGTTGACGCAGCACACACCAGTGCCCATGGGACTAGCAGAACCGTCTGCGGGAATATTGAACTTCTTCCTGTTACAATAACTCGCCAACCAACCATAAAGAACAATAAAACATAGAGGATGTGGGCGGGTTGAACTATTGCTCAAAAGTAGCCAGGAGTTTCCTTAGACTTGCAATTGATTGCACTCGCCTGTTTCCTGAAGAACTTCTTTGCCATCACTGATTTATGCTGTCCTTCCACCTGAAAATAGAAGTAAATATTAAGAAATAAAATAAATGTTTACACGCTATGTACAGTAGAAACTACAGCAGGGCAAAGCGAAAATCCAGCAGTGCAAAATATCATGCACGAGAGATTTTCTCTCGAGCGTCATGAAAAAGGGATTTCACGAGCTTGGTGTTTGTAGTGCACGTCATTCTCCGATATACGGGGTTGATTTACACCGTTATATGAATCACCCTGGTGTTTAGTGTCTCATCGTTCGAGACCTATCGCCATCTCTTCTAATTCTGAAATACGTACCGGAGAGGCATTCTGCGCGCCCATGTGATGTACAATCCGTCCCAGGGCTTCAGAAGAAACCATGCCCTGGTTGTGAATGGATCGAGCCAGTGCGTCAATTTCATTTTCCCTGGTAGCTCCCGGACAATCGAACATGTGCTCAGAGTCGCACATGCAATCTTGCGCTGACTGGTACTCGCGGCTGAACGAAGCACTGTTCTCAAACTCTTCGAGGCATCCATCTTCACCTACACAGCCAATACCATTTTCATCATACTTTCTTAGCCGATCGCGGTAAATGACTGGGTGCGCATATGTTCTCCAACTGGTAGATATTAATCCCATTGAACAACATTATCGAAAAATATGGCTTAATAAAAATAATTACATAAAGCCTGTAGATGAATAGCCCATGCACGCAGTCTATATTGCGCACTATTTTGTCCGCAGCCCCGATTGCGTAGGTGAAAAAGCTATGTCTTGCATGATCGTTTATATCTTTCACTCAGATTATTCATTCTGCACAGAGAACTATTGGTTCCCCGTTTGCTTAAACTTGTTCATAAAGACGGGGGATGCATTATCTTCAGCTACTGTGGAACCGAGAGAAATGTTCGCTCGCGCTCAGCGAAAATCCAGAATTCTGGCTGCTCTTTCCTCTACACGAATGAAATTCTGCACGGAATGACCCACGAAATACATGGCATGTGTGAAGAAACCTGCTGCAAATTAGCGACGCGAGGAACGGCTAACTGTTCCCGCAGCAGCTACCACTTGGCCCAGACTTTCCCCACTGTACGAACACATTCAGGCGAAGTACGCTTTACGGTTTTTCACAGGCTGCTGGGACTGGTATTTGTATGCCCTGTACAAAAAAGGTTTTACATTCGCAGATCACATGTGGAATTTCTAGGCACACATCTTATTTGTTTGTTTGCAGCCTATTTACCTCTACAGGCGTCTTGAGTTTATTCCGTGGCCATGACACCCACAAAATGTCTAATGACTTTCGTACGTAGAATGTCTTTCCTAGACCTTTTCCCCTTCTTTGGTGGTACGCGCTGGTTGGGTTTTTTATGCTTTACTTACTAGTATATCCCTTCGGGCACGGATTGGGCGGATTGCAGTAGGCTGGTAACACGGCGTCTGTCTTCACCACTTGCACATTTTTGGCGCTACCGTCGGGCTTTAATCGCTGCACTCCTTCTCCTGCGCCTCCTGCATTCAGGGCAAAGTGTGCGCAATGTTGAACCTGCTCTTGTACGCACAGTTTGTAAAATTTGAACTGGTCTCTGACCTGCAACGTATTGATGTCCCCAGAGGGAACTGTGCTGCAAGTATTCTTGGTCACGAATAGAAGGACCTCCAAGGATATCTCCTTCCTTGCGGTAACGGTCCAGCAGGTCCTCGTCTGCCACTGGAACCAATGCAGGTCATGGTATGTTTAAGGTTTTCATGTAGACGTCTGATTCTTGTATTACGCTTTTAATGTCGTCTGGGAACATGGTATTTGACATCCAGCAGTTCAGTGCCCTTGATCAGAACAAGGGAATGCGATTCAGCTAGTACACGCAAACCGAAGTTTTAGGCCAAGACGTCGACAGGAGCTAGTTAGATGTCACCAAGGAACGTGTTTGAAAAATTCCGAATGAGCTGTCAGTATTACCGATCAGAGCTTCGCTGAGATGACGTGCTCCTATCGTCAGCCTTCGTTCGCTCAGTGGAAGCATTGATCACATATAGTAAGCTTAAGACAGCGTGCCGTGTCAGGAAAGAAAGAAATTAATGAAGAGAGCCAGGAAATGGAAAGAACCTGTTCCTTGCTGTGTCCTCTCAACAGAATCATCGGCAGTCATGTCCTCATCCTGCATTTCAGGAAGGCCGGCCGCGTCCAACCGTGTCATCACTTGTCTAAGAAGACCTTCAGTGAGGCGGTCGTAGGGCTCTCCCCAGCCATACGCAGTAGCTGACGAAAGAACAGCCACTGATAGGAAGAGAAGCCATTCTTGTCTCATATCCGATAATTTGTTTTTAAATTCTGAAATAAGAACAACCGTTATCAGTAACTCTTAACACGTAAGCGCTCCACGTATGAAGCCTTGCGCTTTTTCAACAATTGTTATGGCTTTGCGGCTATTTCTGAAGTCAGTGACGAACACGAAATAATTATGCACCTTCCACTATCCATTCATCCTTGTGTCCATATTATTGTTCCCTACGTCTATTCTTTCTGCACCGAAAAAAAAAAAGTGCTTATTAAGCCTCCTGCTCCGAGAAGGAACCGTAGAGTGATACGATTTACGCAGGTGGTCTGTCACGTTCCCTGCGTCCTGTCGAATTTTTCATAGGATCACCCGTCCCACCAGAAGAAGTCGTTTTGTCTGATACGTCACAAAAATCATGACAGCTACTGAGAACCCTAAGCAATGCTAACTGAAAAGAACGAGCTGAATAAAGTTATACATCTTTTAAACGCTTTTAAATTTAGAGAATGTACTACGAGAATAATATTGAACATTCGATGTGATGCGTATAGTGGTTTATGCCTACCCAGTTACGCCCGACAGCAGGTGCGATGACAATGAATGCAATGTACAAGAACGGTTCTCAGAAAGTCTTTCAATGTTTATTAAATATGAAAGGAGCGAATTCATGCCATGTCTCACCAATTTCCTATGATGACAGTGCCAGAAGAGATTAGGCCCGCCCAGCTGTGTCTATGGCAGACGCTTATGGCCCCGAGACTGCAACTCTTCCCAGCATGTACTGCGTGAGCGGGCGATCGATAGCCAGCGATTCTATGCGGGCGCAAAGGCGTCTGAAAAAATAACTATTCTTGGACTAATATGTCGAGGTTCCGCAGGAGGGCGACTCGTGTCCTGTGTAGAATTGGACTACGGCACAGGCTGAAGTAATAAGCCCTGCTGTTTTCATGCGTGTTTTGATTCAACCGTGTGCCTATGGTAAAACAGTCTAGCAGCTAAAGTTCATGTTCTTATGCACTATCGGCATACCGTGGTGTGAGCTGTCATGAAAGATCTCAATTGACAGCAGGCTAGTGTGAACAAAATGTCTACCCTAAACCATAAAAAATACTAGTTGTGGAAAACGCTGTTTGTCAAAGACGTAAGAAAAGAAAAGAAGCCATGACGTAATCAATGAATCTTCTCCCACAGTCGTCAGCGTAATTTCAGCGTAACTTGATGAAGTGTATTGATCTGCTGAAATCTGCTGCAAGTGCCGTAAGGCCGTGCTTCACCATTCGTATGGCCTACAAATCTGGTTTAGTACTGTAGAGTGTGCTTCACCGCATGATTAAATGTACGACGTGAAGTTAACCTGTAATTTTCGTTTATTGCTGTAAACTGTGTTTCACTGCGTGCTCGAGTGTACGACGTGAAGTGTATCTGCAAGTTTGGTTTCGTGTCGTAAAGCCTGCTTCGCAGTATGCTTGGGTTGGGTTAGCACGAAGTCGTCCTGCAAATCTGACTTACTGCTGTAAAGCGTGCTTCACTGCATGCTTGGACGTACGACGTGAAGTCGATCTGCAAGTTTGGTTTCGCATCTATGCCGTCCTTTCTTTTTCTTTTGACAAACTTTTAATGTGAATGTTTTACAGTTCTTTCTTCTGGAACCCATTCCTGAAATTTTACGCCATGTATGCCGAAAAAATCAAACGAGCAAGGCTTTGAAATTGAACTTGCCTTACGTGCTTATCGAGTTCTTGGGTATGGGTTATGGATATCGGGTTCCTGGGTGTTTTTTCAGTACGTCAACTGTCTCATGGCCTCAGTGTCACCTCGGAAGATCCCTTGATCCACATTGATGCCTCTTATGCCAATTCAGACATGTTTAAGGTCCTAAGCATCCGCCCGATTCTGTAGACCTACGTTATGTGTCTGGTTTCTCTCTAAAGTTCGTTCGACGATAAACATACACAGCGCTCGGTTTCCCCCTCGCAACGGTGTAGTCAAACGAATTTCACGAGGTTACCTTCAGGTACCACGCTTTCATAAACTCGTTAGCTTTAGCAATACTTCTGCAAACCTACTAGCCGTGCACAAGATATATAGCACACTGACTTACCTCAGTATTATTAAAAGAAGTGCACAAATGGAAATTCATGTGGACTACAGAAAGTACATCCGTGCACAAAGCGTGTAAACGACGCGATATGTAGCTTGAACGTATATACGAACTTAGTTCAGTAAGCGACTTTGGATACTTTATCTTAAAATGTTGACTCTTTCAGTTTGTCAATTAAACTTAGAGCTTCCTGTGATCAATTGACAAGCGCGGTAGTGAGACAGAGTGACGTCGAGCGAAAAGGAATATTCTGGAACCGATGCATGCGAGCAGGCGTTGTTGTGATGTGTCAGCTTTTCAAGACGTTCCAGGCAGAGAGAGGAGCTTCCCTCATCGGATGAAATCGGCTATACCTTAGACTATTTCTGCTTTTCCCCTCTTTTTATGACTATACACAAAAGCCGACATCAGTAATTGTAATTAAATAATAGGTTATAAAATTTTCTACAAATGGCCCTTCTGAGTCCAGTGCAACGTAACTCTTTATCTAGTTTTATTATCTAGATGTCTTTCATAACTCATTATACACCATGAAATTACTCATTGTAGCTTGCATTCTCTCTCACAGTTTATTACTCAAAATAATCTTATATACAAAACCATACCGCATGCTTTATATTGTACATTTGAAAAGTCTTTCACGCCACGCATATATGTACAAGACAGACAATAGAAAGAAATTGCTGGTAAAAGGGACATTAATAGGTGTCTATGTACACGTTTGAAGAAGGATGCCGCGTAGAAAGCACCAGATTAGAGAGAGTGCTGACGCGAAGGACGATAGCCTCCATCGGTTTTTCGCACTCTCTCTACCTGTTAACACCGGCCTAAGAATTACTGAAGGTAACATATGTTTTGAATACTGCCTCCATTTTGGTGTACGTACACCATGAACACACCGTGGTGGATGTTACAGTGCCACGCCAATATGCACGGGCTTGAAGTCATGCGACAAATGCGCGTGACATATACAGTGTAACCGTTTGCAACGGCTCGTAAAATAAACCATAACAAAGCACCGTGTTCTTGATTCAATTCGCGTAGGAATAGCATGAGAGAAAAATGCACCTCCTGGTTAGGTAGTTCTATGGGCACATATATGGTTGAGCGAGGCAGTCAAACTTTTGCATCTGCAACTTGCAATTCGGCAATCTGAGAGTAGTTGAGAAAGAAAGAAAACAGTGTTGCAGGTTTGGAATATTTCAAGCTACTGAGGTTGATCGCGACGCTGGGGAGACTAAAGTACTCCATGTTACACAGTACAGATAAAAGAGCGAAAGTTTTTTCTTTTTCTTAGGGAAGGTGGAGGAAACAAACATGCTTTGTAAACGTCATACTTCCAGCATAGCATCCAGTTCCATTAATGTACCAGGCTTACATAAATTACAAAATAAGGAATAATCGTAAAAATCGGCGAAATATTGTAAGAACGATAGGATATCGAATGCGATTAAGTGTACGTAGTGGATTACTCGAGCAATATGAAGATCTGTCGACAAGGATTATTCCTTTGAACAAGAAAAGCAAAAATAAAACCGGAAATACAAGCTACTGTGGTGTTACTACACTATTAATAAATTACTACAAGACAAAGGTGAATCGTGACTGCGTGTGCTAAAAGTTAATACTCATTATAAATTTCCGCATAGATTGAGTACTAATTTAGGTGGGGAGTGGTGAGTGTGCCTGTTTACATACATTTACTATAACATTTACCAAATTAGACAATGGGCATCTATGCACCTTCATCCACCACCGGTCATATATGAGTTAAGGTTATGGTGGAATGTTTCGTGATCTCAGCTTTTTTATTTTTCTTTTTAGCAGAAGGTTGTCGTTAACGTGTGGTGCCAGTTTACCCCGCGTCACCATCATTGTCACCTACGTACAAAATAAAAAAAGAAATAGAATTTAAAAAAGGGCAGACTGAGAAAGTGAGAAGGAAAAGGAGAGAAGCAAGGAGGAAATCATGTCTGGTTCTTCTAAAGTTAAGAGCACCATGAATAGGGCGAAGGAGGACCTGAGAGAAAAGCTATTCCCTAGATTCGGCCATCTAACTTAAAATAAATATCGTCTGCACGCGCCGTGGACACGATTTTCCATTATTCTAGCTTGTTTTTGGTGTGTCTTTAAAACATAGACCTGCCAAAAAGTCCGAGAATGTTTCGGACAGTCAGTTCCTGTGAATGCTTATAACATTCACTGTAGAAATTAATCAGGGACTTAGTTCTATACGGCCATACACAACATGCAGACGATGTCCGGCATATATCATACTTTCAGAACATTTACTGAGGTGTAAACAACGCACACGAGGTGTAAATCATTGCTGTCTCAAAACCACTACCACGCAGACGTTTTTCAGTCAAGATATGTTACTCTCATTAGTATCATTAAAGACGTCAAACAGCTTCTTACAATTTGATTCGAGAAGGTCACGAGGGTGCTGCTGACGTTGTCATCACTTATGCTACGCTCATAAGAAGGACAACAACGAGTACTATATACAACTCTATACAACGCCGTGCTGTCACCAGGTGACTATGACTTTGAAAAGGGGGAATCTGTTATGGTAGGTAGACATATGGGCACACAAACGCCGTGCAAGGTGCCCCACCAAGTGCAGAGCAGCCTTTGGCGTACAGACACCAACAAGGGCTCCCAAAGATACGCATGACCTTGTATTGATTTGGCTGACTTTAGGTCGACCGACACTTAGACGAAAAGAAATGCCCCGAGGGTACACGCAAGATGATCCCACCCCCTCTGCAGTCACACTGTCATTAAAGTGCAGCAGATGACCAGACTGTTTTACAGGCCTGCATTCTCTTGGTGACACACCTTGTACGTCTACAGACTAGAGAGTTACAAAGCTATGTATCGTAACAGACTTGTCACATGTTTTGATGACCTGAAAGCACCTTTCACTGACAAGAGTGAGTGCAAAACTGCCTCAGCACACGTAGCATGTGTTAAATGCAATTAACTCTGTGGTCTCTATGAGAAACGCTGACTAGGTTAATTCACTCATTCCATTCGTTAATTAATCTTGACACATCTACATATCTACCACGAAAAACCGCAACATTGTGGCTGCTTCTGGCAGTCCCATTTTTCAGGGGCCGCACACTATACTCATATAGGAAAAGAAAGGAAAGCTATTCCCATTATCACGTGGGTTGCTTCTGTACAAGTACCGTACTAAGAAACTACACCGCTTCATGTGAGCGGTTACGGAGAGCAGTTCATGTTTGCCACATAGATGGCGCTATGCGTTTCCATCGCTGCCTGCTGTTCCATGAAGGTCTCGGGTACTGGCATGGCCGTTGCCTGGAATTTGGGGCCAAAGCTTGCGGGTTTGGGATGGTAAAAGGAGAGAGTCTTGAAAGTGTCGCACTCCACAGATTTCCTGACGGTTCCCTCAAGCAGTTCTCTGCAGTAGGTCCCGTATAGCAGATGCAGTTATTCTAGTGGGCTCTCAGCTGGTCCAATTCTTCAGTGAGATTGTCTTCCAGAATGCGTCCAAGTCTCCGGATCGCAGACACCTTCTGTGTAAAGTAAATGGAAACAAAAGTTTAGAAAATATGAACGCATTGAAAACAAGTACTAAGAATAGCGCAAAGGGAAAATTAAATATGTTCTGCTGAAAAATATGTGTATCGTTTCTTAACAAGCACATGTGCTACTTTCCGAGATACGCTACGTCGACGATCAGAGGGACTATGCTAATCAAACTGTGTTTCGTGGCTTAACGATAAGCCAACTACACACTTTAATAAAATTATCTTCTTGTTTAATACTTCGTAAGCTTTGCCAAAGTTACAAGGAATTTTTAAGCAGGAGAGCATTTAAGGCAAAATGTAGGTTCGGCCTTCCTGCAGAACAGTCTCTTTCTCCCTCTCCATCTTTTCCTTTTTGTGTGTGTGTGTACGTGTGACTCTAAAAGAAAACCGCCATTCACCGAGCAATCTTCAAAAATCTTTCATTTAACTCACGAACTCAAGAAAGGACGAACTCCTGGCGATACTTTTTCCATAAGTGACCTACTTCGAGGCTCGAAAATTGTCCTTTCGATTGAACGTCAACACAAACAACGGGCTGCAGACTCCAAACATGTCCGCTGATTTTATTACTTCCTGTCCTCTTCCGGAGCCTTCAAAAAATCCCAGAATGCAACGTGTGTATGTACGAGAGAGATCAATAAAGTGCAGAGGCCCAACCAGTACACGGCCAAGCCTTCCTTCGCAGAAACCCCGGGCTAAAAATAGCATCTACGTCGCCATCGGACCAGCATGTTTCAGCCGACGTCCTCGTAAAGAAGGGAAGAAAAGGCCCACTCTCCTCATTCAACCCACGCTGGCCCCGTGACGTCAACGCACGGCTGCGAAACCTCAATGAAGGTGCTCTTCGATTGGCTGGGGTGCGACGCGCGTCAGAAGGAACGTCATAAGTCGACGCATTGCGGGCGGATTGTTGCGTAGTGGTCAGACTGGTGAATAATACTTGAGGAAGAATCGTAAAGCGAGACCACCAGTTTGAATGGATCGCGCGAGGGAATGGATCCCCTCTGAATGGCGAGGGTAAGTCACACGGTGGGGAGAGAGAAGCACGCGCGATGGATTCGACAAGAGTCGATGTGAAAGCGACACTAATTTGAATCTGGGGCTGCGTCTTCAACTATTCAAGCGATCCACACATGTACTGATAGGAATATTTAAAAAGTGATGAACACAGCTGTTGTGAGACTGATGGTACTGTAATATAAATACCATCCATGAATGAGAATATCCGTTCATCAGTTACTTTTTGCTACCATACTATTCCTGGTCGCCAAAAACAGAAAAGGAAAGGACACGCGAGCCGGTCCCAGTTCTTGTGTTGCCCTTTTAAGTTCGCTTTGGACAGCACATTAGGAATAATGGACTGTTCAAAGCTTTGATCATAGATCCACCAGCCACGCGTGCTTTGTATAGGACCATTAACGGAAAGCATATTGTGTGGGCACATACCCTTTAATGATGTCTGATGGAAATACTGTGCTTGTTGAGACTCGGAAATGAGTGAAGACATTGCTTTTGGCTAAAGAAGCTATGAGCCCTCGTGCCTTGAATAATAAGCAGGCCCATCCTCAAGGCTCTTTCTTCTACATTACTTCGTTCATGTGTCAGTCTGGGAGCGGCTTTTGATATCCAGATCAGCCAAGGCCTGCGCTATTTCCCTCTCCTCGCTGGAAATCGTGCTGACGCATATTCCGTGACTGAATAGCGTACACAGAAAGCGTAGGTTAAATTGTGGGAAAATATGTTGCCATAATTGCGAAAGACTGCAAGAAAAACTCGTTCGAGGTGCTTATATATATTTACAAGGTTATGCTGTCAAAAGCCCTATATGCCACATGTTTTGTTCCCTATTTCTTAAGATAATGAAACCGAAAAAAAGAAAGCGAGCAAACTCCACCCACTAAGCAAAGCGGCCTGATATGCGCCTACAGCCTTGGGGTTGGGTTTTGGGGTGTGCGTGTGCCTACGTTTCCTCTGTGTACACTTTCTGTCTGTTAAAATGATTTCTGTCTCTGGTCTCTGTATCTTCTCCTTGTGCCTTCTCCTCTTTTGCCAGGACAGCGCTTGGCCACGACTTATCAGGAGTATGAGAGGGAATTAGAAGCGGGCTGTTGACATTACGGAGTGCTTAAACGAAGCGAAAATCGAAGAGCATTTGATATATTTCTCACAGTGTCCTGAATGTGCCCGTCGAAACGAGGGAACGTATATAAGAATGAAGGGGATCCTGTGGCGACGACATGAAGCTTCTAGTATGTTTATCTGTTCTAGCTACAGGCTTTTCTCTTTTCCTTTTTCTTTGCAGATTAACTCTTCAACATAAGGAAGTGCATGACGGTGTTGCAACCTCGTTCCCCGGATCGTTAAAAGGATGCAAGAGATTATCTCATTTGATATTTCGACCACCTCTATTACCCTTTATTACCAGGCACCTTACCAGCCAATGATATGCAGCTGACATTTTCGGCACGCTCTATATTTGGATAGTAGCGAGAATAAAGCAGTGCACTGCACTTAGCGGAATATCACTTCACTTCAACTCTGAGAATCGCCTCGGTCTATTTCCTAAATGGGTTGAGCTCCTAAGTGGTAGCAGGACGTTGGCGTATCGCGCAGCGTGCTCCTAATGCGTTAAGTCGTGTAAAAAGGAATCCCGCTGGCTTTGAATTACGGTCCGGCACAGCTTGAGCCACTTAAGCAGATGTCTTCGGCTCTAAGGGCTCTCAACTCTCGAAGACTGGACTCCTACTGAAATTCTTTGGGCGTAGATTAAAAAAGTTTGCGCCTTTAAATGCTGAATCGCTGTTTACACCAGATATTTCAGAGAAAAAAAGAAAGAAAGAAGGAATATCTGCAACATATTCTCGATCTTCGCACGCGCCGCGCAACTGCTAGAAAGCGAGCAGTTCGCCCACTCGGCCATACTGCTGGTCATCTCGTCGCTGACATGTCGCTGATACGGTCATCGAGGCCCCAACCTTGCTGTCCATCACATCGACCATCCCACCAACCGGACCACACAAGAGAAAACTGACCCTGAGGACGTGTCCTGAGACACGCGACGCTGGCGAGAATATCGTGACAAAAGCTATGGCATAATTGTCATATCGTGTTTATCACACCTGATGATCTTTTCAAACCCCTAGGGCAGGCCTTATGCCATTGCTTCTCATATGTCGTATTTGTATATTCACGACTTATTCGGGAGGAATTTTCGTGACAGCGCTGACATTGTTCTCGTACCTGCACTAAAATACGAGGAATATTCACCTGGGGAAGTTCCGCATTCAGCCGCTGCTTCTGTAACGCCATTGCGCCGGAAGTCCCAGGGCGCAGCATCGCGAACTCTTTCTGGCCAAACGACGCTTTCTTCTGCACTGAATCACTCTTCCTTTGCTCTTTCTTAGCAGGCACTGCTTGCGACTTTCTTTGACCGGAAGTAGTCTGCTCTGTGCCGGAAGCGTCGGTGGTTGATAATGCCTGGACAGTTTCCGCAGTGGGAGACACGTGGGACGGCTGTCGTTCATGGAACGGCGTTGATTTCTTGGAGACATAGCTGGCCATTAAATCGTTCCACAACTGCTCAGCGTCTTCAGCGTCGTCTGCTTCCTGTTCCAATAAGGATTGATTGAAATTAATTCATCGCGGTGTTGAAATCTATTCTTATACACATACTGATTGCAGCATGCAGGCTCGAACCTCCAGAAAGTAGTTCGAGCTTGTGAATGAAAAGGGGCAGTGTTTCTTTGTAGCTGACTTTAGTCCATCATACTGTTGTCACTCGTATTTCACGCTATAACCACAATCATGCCACCATGTTGTACATAATCGCCCTAACCACATTCTAAAGAGGGAGAAATCACACAAGTGGCGTAGGGCATCAAGAGGGTGTACCAGCTTCCAGTACGCATAATCTCCATCCCAGGAATAGATTGAAATACTATCAGTTCTTTCACTAAAAAGGAGATGACAGGTTCTTTCCTGACCGTAACAAGGCTAAGACTAAGCTTTGTAATCTCAGATGTGAAAAATTTGGAACAACCTTTCTGTTCTATGTCGAGAACTTGAACTGTATAACATGCCAAATGCGCGTTAAGAAGAAGGAGGAGGAGGGGGAATTGCGTCGTACAGAAGACTGGGACAATAAGACGCCTCTGTCACTCACCTGCTGTGTAGCTGCTGGAGCACTAAAAGGCAAGAACTGTGGGTCGTACCACTCGTAATTTGCTGCTGGAACCCTCTGGGCCGCCATTGCATCGTACTCGTATCCATCATCGTCTAATTGCGGAAGCTGTGCTACAGGGGCCATCATGTAGTAAGGGGGTCGGCGCGGTGCAGCAGCATTCAACACCGGTTCTGCGTAGTAGCGAGGTTCTTGAGGTGCTGGAGGGAAGAGAGCGTTCCGCTGCAGGCGACCGTACACCGCTGCGCCGCTGCCCAGGGCCCAGGTGAGCAGGCAAGACAGAGAAAACAAGAGGACAGACATTGTGCCGGTACCTGAAACATGTAAGGTGTCTAAGAAACACTGACAACTCGGGAGACGGGGGGTTGATTAGTGGAAGCTAGATTGGTCTAAGTACTTTTGACCTGCTACTCAATGTCATTCTGCGGTAGCGCACTGAAACTAGCCGTCGTGCACACCATGTTCAGTTACATTTAGATACAGATCTAGTTCACGCCTACCGCTTATAGAGGCGTGATGTTAACCAGTGCTCACAAGAAAGGCCATAAGTACTCCGACGACTAAGTGTTGAAAATAAAAAGAAGAAAAGCAGGTCTCGTGTCCCCGGAGGAGGCTTTGATGTATCGGGTGGAGCACAGAAATAGAACAGTTCACAACTGCTATTCAACAGTTATTATTATCTAACAATTCAACTATTTATCCTAGTGCTCAATTCAACCTCATTCATCCACTTGCATATGCATCCAGTTCTAACCGGTCTCAGTATTGAGGAGGTGCTGGCTGTGTATGGCGCTTAGCCAAAGAGGCGGTATGCTGATCATGCTCAAGAAATCAATGCGGCTACTCAGTAGTGGTGGTAGTACTGCCTGAGGCAGATGGCATTTAGCCAGTGAAGCGACTCGCAGGGATCGTGCTCCGGTAGTCAGTGAAGATGGTCAGTAGTTAGACAAATCAGTCAGCAGGAGTGTCGGTAGGTAGCCATAATATAGCTGTCAACCACCAGTAGGATGGTGAGGGAGAAGTAGCCAGCGCTGGTGGCTCCGAGTGAATAATCATCGGTACGTTTTCTTCTTCCCTCTCTCTTTCAATGTCGTCAACCGCTCTTACGGTTTGACGATCTCGGCAGCGTGATCACGAGGAAGCCGAAAACAATCATGCAGATGCAATAGCCTTGACGAAAGAACGGCGTACATATTTACATGGTGAAACTTAAATTGAAGGCCGTAGAGCAAGTCTCCAGCCACAGGTGGCTGCTTAAGCAACCGGCGACAAGGAAAAGCGGTAGACTTAGCGGAGGTGTACTTATGTTCAAATGTTATGTTACTTATATGGTAAAAATGTTGCTCTTTCCAGAGGCAGAATGAACGACCGCCTATTTATTTATTTATTTAGTATTGCAAACATGGAAAATGCTTAAGGTGCCTTGTGTTAAATTTAATTTGAGCCTCTCGATACGGGGCCTGAAGATATAGTAGTACAAAAGAATGAACTTCAAGAGCAGACCATCAACAGGAACCGAATTCTAACAATGGACAGCTAGACACGCGTAAGAAAAAAGTCGGTAAACTTTTATACAGTGAAGCATTCTTGATTGACACAGTTCGCAAGTGATCTTTCATTTGCCGTTGTCTGACGCGGTCGTAGTCACTTGGGATGTGACCTAAAAAATCCGCTTGGAGTGCAGACAGTTCGATGGAACGGTGGCTAAAACAGTTTTGGTCTCCATAGGGAAATGCCTTCAAATTCCTTTCTGCCATGTTGGGTGGGCTCGAGGAATCAGTATAGCACATCCACGGAAGATGTGGGGCATCTTTTTCACCATCTTCCTTCCCTCTTTTCTTCTTTTTTTTTACTTTTAACGGCTGATCTTTTGGGTGCGGTGTATAGAACCTGTTGACAACTTACATAAGCGTGATACTATATGTAACAACAGCTACGACTTATATCAACATCACTAATGGGACCTTGTAACTATTTTCCTCTACTGAAACGCAGACAACAAAAGAAGTCTGCCAATGACAGGTGTCTTTCGTAACAGCGTTACAGCTGCAGTAGCTCACATTACGTAAACGCAACCGTATGATCTCAGCAGCAGCAAAGTTGTGTTCCGGCCGTGCCCGTAAGAAAGTCTATCACGGCGACTCTACGAGAGTAGTGTCTGTGATGCACTTTTTTTTTTTCGAAACGAACATAACTTTATGTTATAAAGATGGTTGTAGGTGTTGCTGTGCAGGGCTGAATGACCATAAAATTATTGCAGACTCTGACATACGAAGTAAACTTTGCGCACTCTGTATCTGAAGCCCAGTCCATCGGGTAATATTACCCCTCATATGAGCCAAATAGTCGCTGACAAGAAAAGATGCGTGTTCACCGTCCTTTATTGTCCAATCCTGTACATCCTATATCCTTTCCATACTTAATTACAGCATCATAAGGACGGATATTATCCCGCAACCAGATATCCCACGTATTCTACAAGGAATAATGTATAGCACCACATGGGCGGACCGGAGGCGCACTGCGGTAAACCCGCGCTGGTTGCAAAGGTCAAAGGTTGGCGCGATTCCTTCGCGGAGACGAAGGCACCATCTTCGCTTAGGGCAAGGACAGTTCTTTAAATGACACGTGGTCCTAACTCATTTTTCGATATAAGGACTCTACAGATTCCTTATATAAAAAAAATGAATGTAACTTCTTGGCGAATCGAGTAGTGCTTTTTCAATGAGTTTTATGTTTCACGTGCTTCAGCAACGTGTGTGGCTGAGCTCGACTGTTTCAAAGATTGTAGTAAATTTTCACGAAGTACTGGCATTAGCTTGATGAGAAGGGAAATAGAACTTTCACAGTAGAACATTAGCCCAAGAATCCTCTCGTGCAATTAAATTAGGCGAGGTAGTTAATATGAGCTATATTAGCCCTGAGGGTCAACCAGCACGCCCGGAATGAATATTGACAGAGCAAACTGTGCTCATTTTAGTCGCGCCTATATCTGCAGAAGCTATTAACCGACGCCTTAATTGAGCGATGTTCCGTCAATCATGTGGAAACCTGTCTTGGCCGCAATGTACCTTTCAGTAGCTCTGCTACTCAATGAAGTCTCAGTTTTCGTTGTCACTATAATTAAATCACAGAGCCCGCAGTTCATAAACTGTATGAAAACTGGCTGCTAGTGGGGGACTGAATAATACCTTCCGGTCCAGGAAACGCTACGTTGGAACCAACATACTCCGTAGGTTAGATACACGGCTGGGTGCAACAGGGCCCTTACCAGAGGGTGCATGCGGATAACCCCCTACATACATATCCCAGCCCCTTGGTCGCCACCCTTGTCTCACCGTTCTTGACACTGTTGGCCGTGCGCTTCTGCATGATGATGGAAACCCAAAATGTCCTCCCTCATTCCTTTCCTAGACGTGGGGCAGTGGCTGTCCAGAGTAAGACATGTATGTAGAAGTATGGATGTAGGCAACATCTGGTGTTGTTGCATTATATGTCTAGTAAAAGCTAGTATTAATGTCCACCGATGTAAGAGTTCGGTACGGGTGCCTGCGTTTCCATGTTCTTAATCTTGCAATGTTCATTGACACCAGCATGTGCGACTATCATGCGCAGTCTGACGCCTTTCTATTTTCTCGGGCTTTTTCGACTCTCAGTCAGGGCCACGCCATGTCCGTCCGCGTCTCTTTTGTCACCTTCGCCATGTTGTGGATGACAATGGTGGACCTTCCACCCGACACCTTCCGCGCGAAAACTGCGCTGTTACGTGCCCAAGAGCGTAAATATATGTGATGGATTACCAGGCTAATGCTTTGAGCACATGAATGTTAGGCACTGTTCCGCCAACCTTTGACACTTGGTTCGTCCGCATTTCGTATCAGTTCCTGTTGTCATGGCATAACCCTCCGCCGTCGCATCAGATAAAATCGTTACGTAGTAAGTAGTTCCCTCTGTGTCTCCCCAAAGATGCGATCGTGCCCTTACTGGCACACTGGCACATCATACGGTGCACAGACTTAAACGCATACGAAAAGCATGACCAGTAGCCAAGGCTGCTGCCGTATTCTTCCATTTCTGCAGTGTTAAATCCAGGTTGTTTATGGGTTTCAGTATGGCAAACAGCAAACCACGTGTCCAAATTTTGCGGCTCAACTTTCTGGGAACAATGTTGCTGCATCCGCAGTACTTTCTTTCCTACCCATTAGGCTTCTAAAACGTATTTGTAGATTTGTAAGAAGGCCATGGTGAGAAATGTTTTGATACGGGCGACAAGACAGTGAACATATTTCTTGCAATGCTGAACGTACACGCATGTGGATTAGCATCGCACATGTAAGCTTGCCCGCAAGCTTTCCTGTCATCATCCGTTCATAGTGTACCGACTCCACTGACGGCGCAACAGGTACATATTACATTGCGAACTACGAACTATGCTTGCTGCATAAAATTTGCATGCTGAATAAAAGTCCTGCTAGTTCTGCCTAGTGCCCTTATAGTCTTACACTCTCACTAGAACGAGAAAAATAGCGCGTTGCGAGCTCGGGAAAAAATGGCGGCTACAATGCAGATACGTTGCAGGCGACAGGTAGGGAATGAAAAGGTAGCCAGAACTTGAGGATTACAAAGGTTAGTTCCCGCGCTTTGTTCGGTGTTTTAACGATTGACATGACAATGTATTGCAGCTTTCTACATACTCTGACTACCAAGTGCGGAATAAGCAGTGCACCATGTTCTTTAAAATACAAGGGATGGCTGTACGAGAACACACAACCTCCGCCCCGGTGTTCCATAGAGTATACTTAATTGTTACATGCGACACCTGACTGGCCAGTAGGATCCTTAAAGTGTGCTTTCTCTCACAAAGCGTATGCTTGTTGTGAAGCACGATTTACAGGCGTTACATCATTGGCTGTGCCGCACATGGTATGTTTTCCACATTTCGCGCGGAATACTGTGCAAATAATGTTTTATATAAACAGCTTCATGGTCGACATACAACTTGTTGTGTTACAAAAAAAAAAAGAACAAAAAGAAAAAAAAACAGCAAACAATAAAAATGAAACGAAGAGAACATGAAACACAAATAATTAAAGTTGCTTTTATTCCCAATTTAGCTGTGCTTCAATATCATATAAAAATAATACATCCCATATTCTATAGAAGAAGAAACAGACAGGCTGACAGAAATACTTACTTTTCAAAACGCGCGTTGCAGCGTGAGCCATAGTAACAACCATTTCTTTAACTAAGCGAACCGAAGAGGCGCCACACGCGTGGTGTGAATCAACAAGTGTTTCAAAGCAGGGAGGTTCAGATCTCGCTCCATATGTCAGCATCTCATGAGAGAGTAAAACGAAATAAAAGAAAAAAACTCTTAATTTTTGATTGCGATATCTAAGGATATAAACTACGACACTAGAGCTAAAGGGGTGGGGGAGACATTTTGAACATAAAGAAAACACAATAAGAATATAACCGTAGTTTGTATCTCATCACTCCAAATGAGATACCTCACATCTAAATGAAGCGTGCACGCAACATAGGTTCTCGTAGCGTTCGACAGAAGCCGCCAGTGTGCGACCGACTTAAAAGGTCAAGACGACCAGATGCAGCGAAAAATCATAATAAAAAAATTTCTCACATATATCCTGTAGCAGTTACCCCTTCTTTTCTAGCAACAGATAATAAGAACATTTTCACCGAAATAACCTACTTACAACACACGATGAAACGCCAACTATTCTTACCTGATGCGTTCGCAGCCCACGTATACAGAAGACGAGTTTTCCGCCGGACTAGATTCGCAAACGAAGCTTTGAGGGAATGACCGAGCCGCTGGCAAGCCGAAGGCTTTATACTTGAGCAATGCATTCTGGGAAAGCTCCACATGAACGGGAGTGGAAATGGCGACGTCACGTCCGTGCGCAGCCAATCATACGCGTCGGCCACAGTCGGACCGGCTATTTATAGTAACGGGATGTGTGGGACGATTCCTTCCCCCCTTCCCCTTGTTTTCGATGGGTCCTATAAGGAAGGGGGAAACAGCTGACATTCCCCCCCACCCACCCCTTATTTCATACATGGGTCGATCAAAGTTGTATGGGGCTGCCGTCGCGTCTGATCGGCCGTGGCGTCTCGTTGCCACGAAGACTGCCAAAAAATAAGGAATCGTTTATCAATACGTTCCCTGACGAATGCAAGCGCACCTCAGAGTCGTCATGCTGAGCTGTACAGGCGCGACAATATCGGCCTATTTTTATGGCGTGCTCTTCTGCGTCGCAGGGTATTTTCTTTTTCAAGTACAAAGGTCAAGAGAGATGAGCTCACTTCGTGAGAGTCTGTTTTGCCGATATCAGCTTTTTCGTAATCGACCAGTAGTGTGCTGAACATGTATTATAATGGTTATTCTGCCATTGTGAAGTACGTTCGTTGGGACTTATTCAATCAAAGAAAGCGAAATAATAATGACAATTTGTTGAGAATTATTTTTCTTTCACCTTCGTGTACAAAAAGAAAGAAAAAAAATGCATATTAGGTTTTTTGTTCATCGAACAGGGTATCTGTGACTGACCTGAAACATCCTCACTCAGAATAGAATGCGAGGGCTATCCTTCGAAGAATACCAAGTGGGGCTGTGGTGAGGCTTACTTGACAAGCCACGATAAATCCACGCAAAGGCTGACTTCGAAGCGAGTTTCACCGTATATGGAACGAGACTGTGGCAATGCCGATTTCACAAGCAACAGTAATCCAACGCGAAGGTTATTTCTGTAGCAAGTTCTTCTGGTGTGAAGAAGAACTGTGGTGAAGCTGATTTTACAAGTTCTAATAACACAATGTGAAGGCTACCTCTGTAGAAAGTTTTGCTCGTGTGAAGAAGAACTGCGGTAAACCGATCTTACAAATTCCGATAACAGAATGTGAACACAGCAGCGAAGCTGACTTTACGAACCACAATATCATAACGCAAAAGAACGTTTCTAAAGCAAGCTTCACCGCAAAATAAAAATAATGTGGCAAAACCAACTCTACAAACCACCATACCACGCAACAAAGGACCTTCATAAAACAAGTTTCATCGCATATAAAATAATCGTTGCAAAGCTGGCTTTACAAACCTCAAAACCACAACGTGTAGGCTGTCCCTATATTAAGAAACATCGCATAATAGCACACACTGTGGCGAAGCTGACTTTACAAACCTCAATACCGCAAAGCGTGGGGTGTCCCAGCAGCGAACTCCAACCCATATCTAACGAGAGTATGGTAAAGCCGATTTTACAAACCACATTACTATGAATGTGTCCCATTACATTAGTACCGCTACGCTCCTGGGTGCCGTTCTAGCGCAGGGCGTTATGACAAGATGTTTTTACCTGAAAGACCATTTTTCCCATCATAACTTTTTGGTAATTTTCAACTTTCAGAACGTAGATTCAGAAGGGTAAGAGCACAAGCAACAGTGTAAGAGGTTATGTTCTCATACACTCTTCAGTGTCTTTCCCAAATAACTATGTGGTGCACAAGATATGAAAAAAGTATTTTTATTTATCAGGGGTTAAACACGCATTGCGGAAATGTTGCAGAATTTGGCATTTAGAAATTTCTCACGATATCAGTGAACACAGCTACCAAGCACAATTAATTAATAGCATGAAGTGAAACATGAGATTCACATGCTAAGCCTCATTCCAATGTAAAGAGTGTGCTAATACAGAACAATCTGAGATATCCAAGCTGAACAATAATGGCATGGTCAGTTAAGAATATTCCCATTAGCACTGCAATATGAAACATGAACAACATCTTGCATTAAAACATGTTTAAATATGTAGAAATATCAGCTTCTACCCTGAGTTCAATTCAACACAGACGAAAAATATAATCGTAGTGTTTTTCTGCCCACTTTAGTTTTGATCAGTTGAGAGAACTACAGCAAATGTGAATGCGAAGAAAAGCAGTAGAGGAGTCACAACATGGACGAGGCAGATTTTCCATGCAGACTCTTAACCTAAAGAAGAAAGTGACAAAAATCCTTTTCTTGCACTGGTGAACAACCACTTTTGGGGAAAAAAAAAACTGCAACTTTAGGTCTTTTGTACCTCCATTACTTGTCACTATAAGTATGGCATTGCATGTACAGTTTACTATCTTGCAAGCTTTCATTTAATTACAAACAAAAACCCTGAAGTGAAGTAACTAGGCCAAAAAATAATATCAGGACACTGCTATACATTTTTCTGTGCCATAAGAACAACCAGCACAATTAAAACTCGTGCTGTTATTGTAACGTAAGCATGTCCTGGGAACATGAAAGTTGCACATCAAGATTTTGTCTACCAGCTGCAGAAGAAGAACATTAAGGAATCAACACAGAGCTCTACACCAAGATCTCAAACTGGACAAAACTTTTAAATGTTGCTTTTTCCCTGTCATATCTTTTCCCAATAAACTTCACCCTGTGGCAGCAAACATATCTGACATTCGCTCGAGTACTAAACACAGAGAAACCAAGAAAAAGAAACACGTTTCTTGAACGAGGCACCGGCCATAAGCAAGTTCCTATACATGAAATCTTATCGATAATATTATCCTTTATCAAGAACTGACGTGATTCCCATTTGTCCAATCTGCACCAGTACACCGTCTTCCCCACAGGGTTCCCGTGTACTCTTCACCAGAACTATCTTCCGAAGGCTACATTGATTGCTTGCGGCGCCATCTGTATGATGCTCCAGCCTCAACGACACGGAAGGCACATGAGCCCACTGTTTACCGAGAGCAGGCTTAGCTCCAGCACCGGTAGCAGCGACCATGTTGTTTGTTACCACAATGGCGAGACGCCTGTGGTGGGCAAGGGACAAGAGGGCCAGACCGAGGTGAGACAGGTAGCCGAGGGATTCGCTGAGGAGATCGCTGTGGAGCAGAGGTGCAAACACGGTTGCAACAGAGTCCACAATTACAAGCCTGATATTCTGAAAAAAAGAAAGAGCAATAAATTTTAATTTATTTTACCTGAAGAAGAGACAAATTGCAGCTTTGCTGGCTATAGAAATTTAAGGAGACAAACAATGCTGGATCTCATGTACACTTTGGTTCTCTAAGGAAGGAATGAATGCACACGGTCTTCGTTACATGAGTGCTAGACTGTTTGAAACATTATGACACATGGTATATTTACGTTATTCATGCACAGGTATTTTGGGTTAGGTATTTATGTTTCTGTGTGCTCTTAGGCTTCAGTGGACATGGTCTTAAGGTTTATCCCTACTCAACAGTCGAAAAAGGATTGCAAAATCTGTGTAGCATTATTTCCCAGAGATGTCACGACTACAATGAACTCTGTGTAAATGGAACTTGAAGGGGGAATGGGAATATTGCTCCGTTAATGAGAAGTTCCAATTATGCAAGGTACACAGTTTTTCCCACAATAGAACTTTATCTTGATATCATCAGGTGCTGCTTGGCTTACAAACAGAATGCCTGGCTTGGACGCAACACAACACAGGTGCACGAAACATCTCGAAAGCACTGAAAAGGGCAAATGACAGTAACATTCTGGTTCTGTAGATGAATCTCGACAACGACAATGTTACTGGGAGGAGTGAAAGATGAGCTCACGTGACTGGTTCCTGGTTATCCCAGTGTCCCGGTTTAAGGAAATATACCATGTCTAAACAACGCCTACTCATGTGCATGTAATGCAACACTTCAGAAATGTGAAGACTCGAGAGCCTCGGGGCACAGCCGTGGCAAGCCCCATAGTCCTAGGCTCTGGTTCTGTTCTGCTTAACCGAAGTGACCAACCTCTGTGCTTTAATAATGAGATATTCGTTAGCATTAAAGTCTTAACCGAGCCGACCAAAATTCTCTGTTTGTTCTATTTATGCGGCATTTTCAATTAAACGAGTTTCGTTTAGTCAGAGTCCACTGTATTTGGAGAGAGAGTCTGGCCCTCCCATCCACTATCCGAAATATGGCTCTGTTCTTGAGCACTTTTGATGCTGAAGTAATAAAGTGCTATTTCAAAAATGTCTCAAGGCCATTGTTGTAGGTGGTGCATTTGCTAATTTTCTCTGTTGTTGACTGTTGTTAGAGGTGATAGTCCTACTACAGAGCTGCATACGTACGAATGTGCTCGTGAATGGTCCTGAATGGTGAAAAAACTGTATAGATTCAACTCATCAGTGACATATCATGTTTTTTTTTGTTTTTGTTCCTCTGAACATTTTCAGGCATTTCATTGGGCCGCGGTTGTACTAAAGGTATTGCAGCATCTAAAAATTTGTCGTCTGTCTCTTTTCGTTCCCATGACGCCATAATGGTTTTTCCAACTGTGTAATGTAAAGGTATCTTTAAAGAAACTACCTTCTCTTGGATAACGCCATCCTGATGTAGCTGGGCAATCAAAGACAGCATCTGAGGCATGTCTTCCACGGAGACGCAAAGAACTCTCTTCAGATCTGCTGCGGGCTTCTGTTGTTGAAGTCGGAAGCCCACAATCTGCAAGGAAGCTATCCTCGTTATCACTCATTGGCCACATTCTTTGTGTCACTCTTTTTTTTTTCCACGTTTTCCGGTCAGCAAACGATCACTGCATATATTTGTACGAGACGTATGATAAAGTGATAATGAGATACTGACGCCAGTCTCCACGTGACAACAAGTTATTACCTGTTGTATTCTCTGCGGAGAGAAAGATGCCAGGGAGTCGATGTACAAAGAACCAAAGTTCGCTGTCTGATAGAGAAGGCTCGCAATAAGGCAGTGGCACAACTGAGTCTTTCCCGCTCCAGACACACCGACGACTTCTGTGACTTCACCGCTGTAGATGCCTCCTCCCAAAAGGCGATCCACACGCCGGCTTCCGCTGCTCAGTATAGCTCTTGACGAGAAGAGTCTGTCGTACAAGTCGGCTCCGTTGACAGGGGCTACAGTGAACCTGACATGGCAACGAAAAAAAAGGACTTTATTGTTGTCAGATGTGTATGGGATGTGTATGAGAAAAGTGAGTACTATGCAGATAGGGGTTGACACAAGTAAAAAGCATAAATCGCAGATTTAAAAGCGCATTGCAAACGTGAATCGTAGCCCGAATTCTTCCATTGAGTTGGCGCTATGCGTTCATCATTAGAAAGTAAATTCTGAAATCCATGCCTAGTAGCGACAGCCCGGCGGAGCGCAACGACGTTTTTATAAGGAACACAAGCTCTTTCTGAGAGTTCCTCGAGGCTGCAGTTAAGAACGTCCAGGATTGTCCGAACACCTGCAGCGTTCAGCCTCTCGAGCACGGGAGCCGTTAACTCGCTACATAATCCTACTCGTAAAAGCGTCATCGCAGAGTGTCGTGCGTTCGAACATGCTGTATCGCTCTCTGATCACAAACATGTGTTATGGCCGACGTCAACAAATCGTCTGCTAGTAGTCCTTCATCAAACAGCACAATCTACGCACAGTTTAACAAAGTATTTGCACGTTAGTTTACTTCATTTGTGTCTAGAAGCGTACATATAGTCTTTAGAAGAAAAGAGCAGTTTATTTTGATTTTTAAAACGAAAAAAATCCTGTTCTGAAAGCAACAAATACAGGTGACTGCCATTTTTTCCCGACTTCAGCACCATAAAAAATAATCTTCATAAAGCAACATAACCTAAGTCAACGAGTATAAAAATTAGTAACATGTAACGACAAAAAGTTATCAACAGTTCACCACCAGAATGTGAGCCAGCGTAGCCAAATTAATATTTTGTGTGTATTTGTAATAAGTCATGTGACATAAGCGGTCCAATGAGAACGAGGGCCATGGTGACAGCTTGTTGATGAGCGGCTGTGCGGCTGGGATGCTCGACGCTGCAGAACTCGCAAACCGCAGTATATTCCTGGATAATTCGTGATTTTCGCCCCAGTTCACGTCACACGGTGCAAGAAAAAGGGCATTGCGGTTGTCAGAATCAAATTAGCGCCATGGTAAGTATCACGTCTCGCTCCCGTTACTTACGTGATGGTCTCACCGCATCTCTCTCAACATACGCTTTGGGTTGTTATGTTTTACCCTAGGCCTAACGTTGTTATGATGCTTTGATATTGTGTTATTTCTGCTAGTACGTGGTCGACAGTCTTCTTCGTAGTTTCGGTGCGCGACATTGAGAGGAGTGTTGGCATCACGTAGCCTCGAAGAGTCAGATGGCTGACAGGAAAAGCTATTTTCTGGGTCACATAGTCCGGGGTCTTGGACGTCGAAGGCCCTCCTTCGGAGTGCTACGGCCGACAGATTCTTCTTCGTCCTCAATTAAGTGTCATCTTTTGTTCGTGTTGGGTAACATGTAATGCTTGTGTTGAACGTTTAGAGGGTGAAACAAATAAACCTCGTCTCTTGCGGCACTGGAAATGCTGTCGACGTCGGCTGTTTACGCAATCGACGTTTTGTGATCGTTGCGTGACCTTTGCAAAGCCTCCCATGATATGCCTTTTGCTAATCGTTCAGCGTTTGTGTCGCCTCAAAGTTCCTTGGAATTTCGCTTAGATTGTTGAGCCCCGTGTCCACAAGCTTTGCACTGTTGTTTATGAAGTTGCCATATGCTCACACACTGGGGCACGGTCTACCTCTCGCCTGTTCCACCACAGATCACCACCATGGCTGTTGCTGTACGAGTTGAAAGTTTTAGTACATTAACCTGGTCACATATACCATAAGAAGGGAAATCATATATGCGTATTTGTTTTCGCATTGTATATGTTTATTATGCAGCAGAAATATATTGCTTTCAACTCCTTCTAACACTGCGCTGACTTCAGGCATCCGCAGAGGAGCCCCTGTACCTGACGGTGGGCACTGACGTTAGCGCCAAGTACCGGGGAGCGTTCTGTGAAGCCAAGATAAAGAAGGTGCAGCGCATGGTAAAATGCAGGGTATGTATTGTGAAATGCTGATCTCTGGCATTGGCTTAATTTTTGTTGCCGTTGACTGCAGGTAACCTTCAAAAACAACCAGGGCACTCATTTAGTGCCTGATGACCACATTCGTGGAGCACTGAGGGTAAGTCGAGGAGTAACCACTATTGGGGTAGTTCACTTAGAAGATCCAGGGCAGTAGGCCCTAATCTGAAATTGCCTGCTGGAGGGAGGGGCAAGCACAGGCTTTCCATCACTATAGTTAATCCATCTGTTAAAAATCTTGTACTCAGGAAGGAGTCGCTAGCACATTTTGTTGTGGGTCGTTACAGATTGGGGCTCATGTGGAAGCCAAGCATCCAGACAAGAGCCAGTTCTTGGATGCTGTCATTGGAAAACTACTGGACTACAGCCAGTACACAGTTGGTCAGTGCTCAGTGTACCTTCACTTGCATTTATTGTTTCTTTAATGTTTGTTTCTGATGGTTCACCATGACCTGTCTTTCACTTCATGACAATTGTTTGTGGCATTCAGTACATAAATTTTCAAGAATTATATGTTGTGCTACTTATGTTACTAGTCTCGAATTTAACACTTTTAGCACATTGAGATGCTTAGTAGAACTAGGACTGACAGTTTCTGTGAATGCTGCATCATGGTTAACATCATGGTTAACAATGCTGCATCATGGTGAGGAGTTGCATAAGCAACTCCTCGCAGAAATTGGGACAACTTCTCTCTCTGTACATTTGTATGTTTCGAAATGAAGGCGCAGCTAATAGTAGCCGTCGGGCAAAAGAAGAATACCGTCAAAGCTATGTGACATGTAAAAAGTATTCACTGTTTCCGATACGTTTTGATAGTGTATCATGAAGTCTCTTACATGAGTGGAGGAATGATAAACATGTGGTAACGTTGAAACATGCAACTGCTTCTTTTGTAGTTCAGATGGTAACTGTCATACCCTCTTACAATACCCTTTTCCAATCTTTGCTGCAGTGTTTGACGATGGAGACGAAACCACGCTTCGTAGGACGTCGCTGTGTCTCAAGAGTGGTCGCCACTTTGCGGAGAGTGAGGTGAGCACTTTGTTGAAGGATTTCTCCACATTGCTTTGTGTGTAAACATTTGTGGTGCCTAATCCGCGTGACTTGTGCAGACCCTGGACCAATTGCCGCTGACTAACCCCGAGCACTTTGGGACACCGGTGATGGGCAGCAAGGCCAAGCGTAAACGACGCTCAGCCGCTGCTGCTAACCTCCCACTGTGAGTATATGAAAGTGAAATAGAAGACAGTGCTATTTGTTAATCCTGTAATCATTGTTTGGTGCACAAACTTAGAGCTGGTAATTTGCTTTTTTGTTGTAAGTATTTTGAGAGAAAGTGTCCAAAGATCTGTCTGCTTATGGTTTGTAAACTCGGAGGACGTCTCCTTTGAGGGGTGGTATTCAGGTATTGATATTTGAACAACTCTAAGAACTCTCTTAAAAGAAAGAAAATGGGGGAGACGTCATTGCATTCTGAGGGTTTTTGAAACTATGGGAGAGGGATTTCACAATCCTGAAGAGAGAAGTTAATAAAGTGAACTCAGTTTAATGCACCCAGTAGTTTTCAAAGTTATAGTCTGTGAACAGTTTATCTGTGTCAGTTGTCACAGCTCTTTTGGACATGCTTGATCTTCCTGTAAGTTTTTAGTTTGTAAGATTTTAAAGAACGGATTAGTACCGATGAGCATGTTACTGTGCTGTATTCTTCACTCATCGCACAGCCTGTGACCCTGGCTTGAACATCTGCACCAGGACTATATTAGTTTTATTTTACTTTACCCTTAGCTCTTTCCACCATATTTGCATGCAGAGAAGAAGATAGCAGCGAGGAAGAGTCAGTGTCTCCCCCACAACGCGGCCGTGGTGGGTCCTCCAGCTGGCCCTTGGCCACCGTGGGACGGGTCGTCTGCTTGGAAGCAGACAGACGTAAGAAGGACAGCTGGCTTCCGGCCTTGGTAGTCAGTCCAGGACAGGAGGGAATCCATACAAGCAGGGACGAATGCCTCGTCCGCTCTTTCAAGGATGGCAAGTAGTGAGTGTCACTTAATTTCTGCCCTGTTTCGGAAAATGTTGCTTTCCTGGCATGTGCTTGGTTCGTGATTGACAGTTGTGGGTTGCGTTGACAGTTTCCAGGTTCCCAAAAGGCATCTGCGGCAGTTCACTCGAGACCTAGTGCCCCAACGTGTGGAGAATGGTACCTTGAAGGTTGCCCTGGAGAGGGCACAAGCCTACCTTGAGAAAGGGGAACTTCCGCCTCACTGGGATACACAACTGCTCCTGGGGGGAGATGCAGTCACAAAAGACGACGACGAGGATGAGGACGACGATGGTGCTGATGATGTAAGCTTTGTTACTTTCTAATTTTGCTCATAATAAGAAGCTGATACTATTCAGTTGGATACTGTGAAGCACCTATGTCCTTTTTTTCCTGTACTTTTAATTACATCTGTTATGACTAAGCGTGGACATGCTGATTGGTCTGTCACTGAAGTTTCCATAGCGACATCTTTTTTTATGGTGCTATTTGATATCAGGTCTCTGATGACGAACCCAGTGAGGAGAAAGACCGCTTTGTTGCGCAGCTGTACAAGTTTATGGATGAGCGTGGTAAGTGGGCCTTTTCTTATGACAGGTTGAGAAGCAGAGCTTGAAGATGCTGTGTTGTCTTCTTTTTGGAACTAAAGATCATTGCTCGAGTGACATATGTGTCTTTGAAATGACAGTGGCTTTGTGTTGTTTCAGGGACTCCGATTAACAAGGGCCCCACGATCAATGGTCAGGACCTGAACCTGTATAGGCTGTTTAGGCTGGTCGGTCAATTGGGTGGTGGGAACAAAGTATCAAATCAGAGCCAGTGGCGTCGCGTCTACAGTCGTCTGGCTCTTCCTCCACCTGCCAATCAGGCTAATGCACAACTGCTCAGAAATTCCTACAAGAAGTGAGTCTTGCTCAGAATCTCCCTAGACTTTGTAGGATGCAGAAGGTTAGAGGCTTGCTTTTTGTCAGATACTTGCAAAGCTTTGAAGACTTTTATCGCAAGCTGGGCTGCACCATGGAGTCCCACCCACGTGGGGGCATCTCAGGGAGAGCCTCGGGACGTTCCCCTCGGCACCACCGGGTACTCACTCGGAACCAGGATCGGGGCCTAGCTTTCTTTGCACCTCCACCTGTTAAAGAGGTGAGAACGTGCTTTTACATAAAAAATGGTTGCTGTTTTTTTCTGATCTGTGTGCATTGTGCAAACTTTTGTCAGAAAAAGGAAGTGCCAGTAAAGGACGAGGACTCCACAGTTGCAAGCACAAAAGAGGAGTCCGGTCGAAGCTCTGGAAAAGTAGCAGACGACACAAAGGTGAGTCGCTTTCACCATCGTACATTATGGCGTGCAGTAGTGAACTGTTCAGCTCGAGGGCTGCAGAGAAACAATACTGTTTATTCATATTTAGATATTCTACCCTCTGTGGTGCTGTGCTAAAATTTTATTTCAATGTTTTTTCAGTCACTGTGTGGTATTTGTATGTCAATGATCCTTGCGCTCTTCAGGCTCGTCGGACGAGAGAAAAGAACAGCTCGGACAGTGGTGCTACCACGAGGCGTAGCAGCTCCGAACCGTCAGTGGGTGCGTCTGGCAGCACACAACAGTCTGATTCGTCCGAGCGACGTGAACGAGGGGGAGTACGTCGTGACACCCCACCTCCCGTAGCCTCAAACAAAAGAAATGTAAGGCACTTGACTTATTCCATCACTGTGTCCTTGGAGTTACCTAGTATGTCTAAATTACTTGTGCTGCAGCTTCTCTATCCTTCAATCCAATGCTTAAAAAAAAAAAGAGAGACATGTTGTGTACGAAGATGGCATGCACCTACACTAGTGTCATCATTCATGAGAAGTTATCGGTAGAGGTTGAGCGCAGGTTGGTGTAGAGAAAGTGTGTAGGAGCTGTGTGGTCAGATTTAATTGTCTCATCCGTAATGTTGCTGAAAATGATTAGCATTTTCCTTCTAACACCTTTCTTGTTACCTTTGTAGTGGAAGAAAAAGCTGGACGAAAGCATAGAAAGAGCGGATGAAGACAGGTAATGGTTTTAAGTGTGTCATAGAAATAGTGGAATGGTGTTTTTGAGCTTAATCCTTTTTATTTGTTTCATTTGACTGAAACTTCTTTACTCTGTGATGTGCGCATGGTGTCATAGTTCCTCACCTATAGTACGAATGCAAACGGTAGAATAATTATTGTGTATGCCAAGAAGGAATTTGGCGCCAAGATGTTATTCTTGGGGTAGAGCATAATGGTACAATATGCACAAGAAAGTACGGTACTGACTTGATAACTCTTGCGTCGTAGCAGCAGTGGTGGTGGCAGCAGCATAGCGGGTGGTGCCGACGGAAGCAGTGAAGGGGAGAGCTTACCTCCGAGGTCAAGAGTCCCCTTGGAAGTCTCCATCGGAGACAGGGTGCGCGTCAAGTATGGTCGTGGCCGCCAGCTCAAGGTATACGAAGCCAAGGTGCTCCGTGTCGAGGATGACGGTCCAGACCGTCGTTTCTATGTCCACTATACTGGATGGAACATGAGGTAGGAAGGGTTTGGAGGAATAGTTTGCACATTTTACTCCCAATTTGCGTGCTTGGTTTGCAATCTACTGATACTTTGCCGTTTCTGAGAAAGTTCGTCTAAGGTCTGGCGAAACGTTATTCGTAGAGGCACCTGGGGCCGAGCCAGGTGCCCTGCCAGTGCTACAGAGGTTCCTGCGAAAATGATTGTTTGCAACAACAGGCTGAATGACAGTTAGCTGCATCTCTGCGTAACAAATGGGAGGGTGAAGACTGTACGTTGGAAGTAAGAGGCAGTTCATGCAGTTGCTTCGGTGTCTATACCATTGCGACAGAATGTTGCAAGGGGTCTGTGGGTACAGGGCACTGTCAGTGATTTGATGTGGTGAGGCGGCGTTAATGTGACATAAGTTTATTTTCTGTTCATTAATTCAACCTCAGAAATTGTTCCAGTGCAAGGGACGTGCATATCATTGTTTAGGCTGTGAAACAAATTCTGCCAGTGCTCAGCGTATTGAGTATATAGTTTCATCCAAAGTTGCATCAGTTGAGGATAATATATTTTTTTCAGTTGCTATTGCAGCAGGTAAAAAAATCTGTCAGATTTCCAGATCCTTTCATTATTATCTTGACTGTTTTCAATTTGTTTTTTATGTGCATGCAAAGATACTTGATGTCCTCTGATTGGTGACTCTTCTTTCAGAGAAATGTTAATATCTGCAATATGGGACACAGTTTGTATTCTCTCATCACTGTTCCCTTGGATATTTTCTTGTCATTATCGGGTCATTACTTGTCTTGTCTGTTTTTTCAAAGGCCGCACTCAGTGAGTTGTTGCTTTCAGAGTCAAGATTCTGTTTGCAACAACAAAATCCGTGTTGATTCTTAAGTGCGTCGTCCTGCAGGTACGACGAATGGGTGCGTAAGAACCGCATTGTAGAGAATGTCACAGACAAGGCAGGACGTCGCAAGCGAATTCACAAGGTGAGTTTGGAGGCTTAGACTTTTCCAGCATCTTCGCACATGCCTAGTGACTTATTGAGAAGCCACGAGAGTTAACACGATGTCCGGAATGTTGTCATAATTGCAGGACGCCCCAGATACACCCCCAGGAGGCAACAAGAGAAGCTCTGCATCTAGAAACGGGGTGCGTAGGGGCAGACCCCCAGGCAGCGTGAGGGGCAGCGTGCCTCCACGGCCCACTAGTGCTGGTAGCAGCAGTGGCACGCGTGGTAGACGCAGGTCGGGTGCACTGGAGTACGAGAGTGGAATAAATTCGGACGAGAGCAGCCAGCAGACAGCCGCCACACAGCAGGAAGAGGAACTCCTGAAGACATCCCAGGAGGGGCCGGAAGAAGACATGGACGACAGGGAATCTGGCTCCAGCAGCCCTTGTTCTATGGATCAGGCCGACGTTCGGGACCAGACTTCCCCACTGCCAGGTGCGAAACTACCTTGGAGACTGAGTGCAGCAGGAATTATGCATTTCACTTATTACCGTGGGTAATGAAACAAGAAAGCTTAATAGATGTGCATGTCTTTTCTTTATCTGGTGTTCTCAGATATTGTGCAAGAGGAACAGGATACGAAGGAAGAGGACAAGATGAAGGAAGAAGAAGACGAAGACACAGACATAGATGAAGAAGCTTCTGTGGCAGCTAGGCCCCATTCTGCAGACGGGGAGGAAGACAGCAGGGCAGTCGATGAACAGGAAACAGGGCCTGAGCAGACGATGGATGCAGGAAAGGAAGAAGAGGAAGACAGTCTTTCTGGAAACCTCTTCATCTACGAGGAAAGTTCAACAGCAGAAGAAGTAGATATTGAGAAGGAAGAGACACAGGATGTGACAGCTGAGGAACCCTTGGTGGTGGCTTCCGTGCCTGTAGCTGTACAGGTCAAAGAGGAGGAAGCAATTGTTGAAACACCGCTTACTGAAGAGGTGGTGAAGGATGAGGGTGATAGTCAAGAGGATCTCTTCAGCACGGGCACAGCCGAGCAGAATGATGAAGTGGAAGACAATATTTCTCTTCAGGTACCCGAGGAAATAGAGACTCCAGACGTCTTGAACGAGTCTGAGGTGAAGGAAGACCCGCTCATTTGCGAAGAAGTGATCCAGGAGCCTAACGCGGAAATTGACGTAGAATGTAAGGTTGAAAATATCAAGGAGGAAGCAGAAGAAGACAAGAAGATGGAGCGAACTGAAGTGGTATTAATGAAGGAATCTTTACCTGAGTCAGAAGCAACAGAAGAAGTGAAGCAGGAAGAAGTCTGTGCGGAGCCCATCATCGAGGAACCCCTGTACGAGGAGGTGGACGAGATAGTCGAGATGGAGGGTGAGCCGATGACCAAGACTGTACAAGAGATAGTGGAGTCTGCACTCGAAGCCCTGGAGACGACCGAAACGGACGAGGTCGAAAGTGTTGCTCCTTGCCAAGAGCCATGCACAGCTGCAGAGTTGATACAAGAAGAGGTCGCGGTTGAGAAGACTGAGGTGAAGGAGGAAGAAGAAGCTCCAACAGCTAAAGTAAAGAAGAAGAAAGGCCCAAGGATGAAAAAGAGCAAGCTGGAAGCTGTGGGTGAGAAGAAGTTGAAGAGGCAGGGCAAGAAGTTGCACACAGCTGCGCAGAAGAGGCACTTGAGCAGAAGGCAGGGAGGGCCGTTTCCCAAGCGCCGTAAAATGGGCGTGCGTGGGCGTCAGAGGGAAGATGCTGCAGAGAGCAATAGGCAGGGACCAGAGTCTGTTGCAGAGCCTGGAGATTTCCTGTCCACTTTAGCTGAAGTGTGCAGTGGACAGGGGAGCAGCTTCAAGGAACAGCCTGTGGTAAGGGATCAGTGTTTATTGTTGTGTGTTAGACTGTTCATCTGGTAGAGAGCTGTGCTGCTCTGCTTAGCTGTGGAGCTTTTCAAACTTGTGGTTAGTGGGAAAACGCTGTTCATTGTTTGTAGGTGCACAAACACACGTATTGTCACATTTTGTGAATACAGTTTGGCATGTTCCTTACCTCTTACTCAGGCTGCTGAGTCAGCAGATGCCCTGTTCTTGTTGTGCGAAGAAAAGGTGCCCGCCAGCCCCCTGCATTCTGCAGCTGACTTGTCTGTGCCTGTCTTGGAGAACACTCCCCCTACAACCCCGGACGACAGTGAAGGCACATCATCTGAAGGAGCCTCCCCGCACCGGAGTGGAGGCAATGCACAAGGAGGGGTGTCCTTCCTGGATGCCGAGAGCACCCTTTCGGCCGAAGGGGATTCGGAAAATAGTCAAGGCTTGACTGACCTCAAGGCAAGTGCGAGGCCCTCAGTAACATTTTTGTTGTCACTCCTTATCTAGTAAAACTTTTGAATAGTAAACTTCTTTCAGAATCCTGGCCACTTTCCGCAGAAGTTATACTGTATTTTAATTTATATTTTAGTATTATGATGGCAGCCTAAAAACCAAACACAGTGCTAATTGAAAAAAAATGCTAGAACTGTCCCTTTTTACATGAAAGGTAGCCACAAAATTTATTGAACTCATCAAAAAATAGAAATTCTCAATGCTGTGAAGTGACAAACCCCTTTTTATGTTGAATTGCAGGGTGAGGGCGAAGATTCGTCGTCATCAAGAACAACTGACAGTGCAGAGGTCCCAAAAAAAGGAGTGAAGCGAACGGCCTCCAGTACGACACTACCAGACATGGATGAAATAGCGGTGGCACAGGCAGATGGTACGTGCACCTCGCCCGTGCAGACAACATCTCAGGGATCCAAAAGGACGAGGAAATCTGTGACGCCGCGAACACCGTCACGTTGTGAACCTGGCATGAAGGCGCGGCAGCCCCGAAGCGTGCTCAAGGCCAGGGGTGAGTTGAGACCAGGTGGTTCTCAACGTTTTTGTTTCAGTAGGATAAGCGCTGCTTCACTAGTATTCAGTTACAACTGTCTGTTTTTGCTTTTCGCCTTCTGAAATTTGGAGAGTGAAAGATTGGTTTGATGCTAAATGTTACAGCTGCAGAGGGAAATATAAATCAATTACAGATATTGCCAACATTTAGTTTGAAATTTTGAAGCTGATGTGTAACCATTGAGGATCCATAGCCAGTAATCTTAATGGACACTGTTCTGATGTCCACGTTTAGTATCAGAAATACGCGGACATAATCACATGTTTACAATAAAGAGAAGTGTTATTCCTTTCAGTCTGGACAACCCTTACTAAGGCGCAAAGAGTTCATTGTTCTCATGGAGTGGACTGTGCAGTTACTTTTTTCTTTTTACTTTTTTTTTTTTTTTTTTTAACACGATAACGTTACTCGTGCTGTATTCTGCAGAGATAAATTGTCCTACAGTTGTGTCCAGTGTATTAACAGAATGTGTGGTTACAGACATGTTCATGGGATCGTCCCTGGAAAACACGGAAATGGGGTTACGGCGGCCTTCCAAGTTCAACTTCGATGCTCCTCTCGGTAGGTTCGTCCTCTTGTTTTTCCTTTATTCTCGCTGTGATGTCCCCCAATCAGGCACACAGTGTCAAACTATAATTGTATTGTAAGTGCAGATGAAGACATGGACCCTGAACAGCGCATCAATGTGCTCCAAGACCGGATGGCAGAATTGCGCAAGGTGTACTCGGCACTCAAGGCTGAAGTGGCCCTCATTGATCGGCGACGCAAGCGGGCCAAGAAGAAAGACAGTAAGTCGTCGGTTGCCTAATAACCTAACATATCGGGGGTTTACAGCAATAGCACTGTTGCGATAAACTGTGTTGTCTGTCTGAGGCTGGTATTAGTCATCATAACATCAGCGAGAAAAGACTTTAGACTTTAACGTAAGATTTCATTTGAGTTACATGAGTATGCTTTGAGCGCATTCAGTATGCTTCAAAAGTGCCTTTTTTTTGCTTTTGCTTTTCTCCAGTGAGACATTATGTTGTGTTCAGTGATTTAGTGAGATAGGCCTACAGTGAACCCACAACAGAACTTGTGGACCAGAAGACTGGTCATTTTTAGTTTTGGAACTTCACGTGCACAAACACATGCTGAGTGATCAACGCTCACCGGAGACTTAGGTCTGGCTTGCGTTCACAACATATTGTGTCACTCAGTACCAAAACAATTCAAACACTTGGTTGGGGCCCAACAGACACGCAGATAAGCTTTTCTTGCACTCGCTGTAACTGAGAAGGACCTAACATGTGGTCTCCAACTGGTGCAGGTGGTACGTCTGGGCCGCCGGACCCTTGCTTGACACCTGAGGCTCACTGCTTCTCCTAACAGCTGGCTGCTGGTGGTCGCATGCACCACACTTTCACTGGACATGGCTCTCACGGAGCACCAGTGCTCCATCATCATCCTCCTCCTCCTCCTCTCGCATCTCCTGCATTAGGGAGCGCGAGGAAGGTGTGCTTCACTTAACTGTTGCAGACCATGGCCATGAAAAGGATATGGGCAAGGTTTATGCATGCCAGCAACAGATGCCCAGTGGAGGGAAGGCAAGCCTCCTCCTCCATCTCTTGTGAGTCACGCTCACGACGCCTCGATTGTTTTCGTGAGGCGACACCAGCGTCCGGGAGGACCCTTTGGATTCTGTGCCCCAGGTGAAGCCATAGACAGGCAGCTGTCATGCGCCGAACGCTGTTTCTTTTTTGGAAGAGTTTTTAAAATTTTTATTTATTGTTTTATGCATCCAGATAATTTTTATACCTATATTTATATGCCACAATCACTGTATTTCAAGTATGCTCTGTTGATTGTTTTGGTTTAGCCACAGGGTTGCTGCCTTATCCAGTTTGAAGGGAAAAGTAAATGTCCACACTAAGCTGCCATGCCATGGTTGGTTTCTGGGCACAGTGTTCTCATTAACTAAAATTGTCATTGTCTAAACAGTATAATGCCTCCATAGGTTTATAAAGTCTGCTTTTCTTAGATTCATGTTTGGGGGTACCAGTCAATGCTGCCTGTTTTTATTGGATAGGTGTGGCAACCTTGAGAGGCACATGATGCTAGAGTTTTTCTTTTCTTGCAAGTAGGCTGTTACTTGTTTTATACAACTCGCCCAATGGGAGACCCGTCTGGCAGGTGTTCTGAGCTTATTTCTGTGTCAAAGCGCTCACTGCATTTTCTGTTTATTTTAGGCCTGGTGTCCACAGGACTGAAGTTTAGGCATACCCTTTTTTTTTT
>JARGYV010105795.1:10566-23801 GCA_029532675.1 Ornithodoros moubata | reverse complement strand
CTGTATACTGACAATAAGAGTAAGATGCTCAAGATGAGGAAACTGGTTGAAAAATGATATGGGCATCTCATAAGATACGGGTGCTGAGCGCACTATCTGAACTTATTGGTAAAGCAGATTCTACTTGAGATGTTGGTCCGCCAAATAGTGAAGGTACAGAAGTATACTTTCACCAAAATCACCATCAGCGTTATCGATGGTTGAAAGAGAAGACTGGCCTCCTGCCTCAGCTGCCAAGTGATGCCCGCTGGAGCTCCTACTCCCAATGTGTGTCTACATCCCTTGAAAACTTCAACGAAATCAGACGTGAACACTCGGAAGACTTCTGTCGGGCTGCCGCCGCAGTTTTGGAAGAAGCCATAATTTTGGGGACAACCTGCCCCGTGCACAAAACATTGGGCAGTCTATAAACTGCCCTATCAGAACTTAAGAGCGATACAGCCACATCATCGACGGCCACTGAAACTTGGGTTTTGTTGGAAGAAGCTGCAGAAGTGCGGCGTGCGCAATCTGAGGTGAAGGGGCAGACCAGCCAGGCTCAGGGCCCGGTACTTTTCCTGCCGCATATGATGGACCTAAACGAAACAATACAGATACGCCCAGAAAGTGAAGAATTGAAACTAAGATGGCACATCGGCGTCCAGGATGTGTCCCGTTTATTTCTAAATGCAAGATTTAAGACGCAGAAACTTTCTAGAAAACTTTTCAGCGGGAATATGGTCGGAGGCCCTGGATCCCCAAGCAAAACCTGAGAAAAACTTCCTGGGTTCTTTTCCACAGCCACTATCGTGCCCTTCAAGGGCATCGAACGAATCGAGAGAATACTCTCATCGTGTGGAATAGTTTCGAGTGCCACGAGAACCGCCTCGAGGCCGAGAAGGCGCAGCGCCTTGTAAAACTGTATCGCAAGAACTGCGAGTAAAGATGTATGTTAGTGCCGGCCGAATATAGTACACGTTAATATCAGATGATAAATGAATGTGTTCCAATAAAATATGCTACGTTGAGCGTTGTTTTGATAAATATAAATCCCCGGTATTTAATACACACTGAACAACACGAATTAATGTAATAAAATATGCTTTTTATGTGTCGTGGACAAAATCCAAATGATAATCGGCTAAAATTTTGTCGATATAATAAAAAAAAAAAGATCCAGTGAACAAAAATCCATGCAACCCTGTGGTAGAGCTGCACTGCAATCGATATATATTACACAGAAGGGTCGTAGAGGATGCTATTCCAGGAGTTTCTGAACACCAAACTCAGAACGGCTGGATGAGGCGCAACGAAAAAGCATTACCGTACATGAAAATTTCAGAATGGCATTGCTGGCCTTTCCGAATTCCTGGCCTTTTTTATGAGCTCGTCCCCTCCTAAATCCACATGTCTAATCGTTCCCCTATAATTGCACCGCATTTTTCACTTTCCATTTTACTTTTCGCAGAATTCCAACCTTTCTTTACGGCCAAATCTCTTGTTTACACGTGCATAGAAAGTACGTTTCCGTGCAAAGACATGAATATTCGTATGACTCCTATAGAATAAAGCGCTTTTGATGGCGCGGCTCCTGTTGGGATTTTAAATACGCAGATCGCGGTCTCCACATCACGTACATTCCTCCAATTCGAAGTTAACACCCCGCCGCTTGGAGGTCTCGCTATGTCACTATGTCTGGTATTTTTTACGACGTATTAATTATACCTCATTAAGAAATTTAAGGGATATCGCATTGAATGAAAACCTAATTAATTAGAGAAAAACACGTCAGATCTATGCACCATAAGTACAGAGCTCGGTACCAAGCGCGGGTTCGCTTAAGACGGTAGAAACAAACAGCCCACCGTAGTTAGCTAATTGGTGCAAAACACTCGAGGCAATCCTATTTCGGTTCTCATAAGAGGCTTAATGCTGTTCGCACTGCTCGTCAAAGGAACCTGGCATAAATAGTTTCGCTGGTACTGCCTTCAGAAAAAAGGAAGAGGAAAACCCTGCCAACAGGACGGGAAACAGGATCATGCATATGTTACCGCACTGCGCAATGGCTTTTTTTAAGAGCTCCGTTGTAGCGCTCGCGTCAAGCTGCTTGCCTGCTGAATTCTAGGAATGCCCTATTCGCCATCATCGCGCCTTTTTCCTCTTTTTTCTTGCACTTTCACTTTTTCATAAATTTTTCTCGCGTTTAATAACTCACGGGATCCCCCTTCGATGGCATCCGGCAATCAACGGCAGGCAGCCTGGAGCAACGAATACCTTTTAGATTGTTGCCCTGTAAAGCTTGTTTCACCGCGCGCTCGCGTGTCATGCTGTGATCCATCATATAAATCTTTCTTTTCCATTATTATCATCATTATTGATACCATCTAAAACAAGCACTGGAATTGTCATTCCACTACATCTTTCTTTATTTCACATTAGTCATTTAGGAAAATTTCATCTACTTTTGCTTCTATTGCATCTATTTAGCTTTTCTTTTAAATAACAGAACACGAATACGACGAACACAACATATGGTTTTCGCTGTAATAATAAACAGCTAAACAGAGCATGTGTAGACGGTACGACTCCGTCGGACTATCCAACTAAGCGCCCAAAATAGGTTTACCTAATTGAACTCACCGCGTCATTGATGCCCTCATTAATGCGCAGAAGAGCTCGAGTTGCTCACTGATGCAAGCAGTGGTCTCCTCCGCTTCATGTGCACATCCATCATTCTTCGTCCCAACCCTCCCTTTAAAGCCTGTACTTGATAGTGAGCGCTCTCCGAAGTGCAGTCTCGTATTCCCGAATTCTTGTGTGGGTAATTACTCTCACTCCACCGCTGGCAACATCTGTCGCGGAACAGGTGAGCAAACGAGCTTGTATCGAATCGCTACTAATTGCACTAACGCCAAGCAAGTTGTCACAGCGCAAGAAGAGTGATTGCAGCCCTACAAACAGCGACCGCTTACGACACGGTGCCTCATGGGACCATGGTTGACGATGATCCCATGCTGTGGCGGTATTTACAACAAAAACAACACTGACCTAATTGATGATGGAGTGATGGGCTGTGAGAGACTGTAAGGATACTAGTTAGTTTATCTTATTTCGTTTCACTTATTATGCTTGAACATTATGCAGGGATAGCAGAACCAAATAAAATTACACTTTAGAATGGTTTCAAGAACGCAGGGAGTGGTAATCTTTAACCGGTATAAGGACTGGGTGTACACCCGAGCCAACTGCCTCAGAAAAGGGCGTAAAATGGTGTGCCAACTCTCGCATTTTTTCAATGACCATAACTAGTTCCTAGTTATTCTCCACTGCCCTACATCTTTACGCTTGGCTGTGTCATGCAGAGCTCAAAGAAGGAACGCATAAGTTTTCGTCTTCGAAGTTCAGTAAAGCATGAAAACATAAAATTTGTGTTCTTCAGCAATACTAGGTGTTGAAATTTCACAGTCTAAATACTCATACAGTGAAACACGCAACAACCAGTTTCTCACTCATCCAGTATGCCCTCCAACTCCGAGGCCTTTATAATTAGGAGAATCAAGACTGCCATTCGCGAAACATGAAAGCAAAGTAGAATGTGCTCAAGGAAGCACGAACTAAAACCCCCAAAGGGAGATCTCCGACCCAAGAAGGCCCCTTTAAAATATCCTGCTCGTCGTCGGAGGCTGTACGAGAAAAAGGGTCTAGTTCAAGTGTGCACCGATTGTGCTTCTAAGATCAATAAATATACTACAGGAACCCGGCCTAGGTAACGAGCCTCTCTGATCGCGAGCTCTCATAATCGCTCAAAAACGCTGCCGCTTCGAATGGCCTTCCATATATGCTCATAAGACCCGTCCCATACGATGTCAGATATTGGCGTGATCGGAACGTTAGACTGACGCTTCATGATGTCAACGTTGTGAAGAAGCAGGTTACTGCCCTTAACTTTGTTAAAATAATAATCAAAATCCAGTGTATGCGACGGTCAATCAAGCGAACATGATTAAAACGAGGCTGACACCGGGGCTGCTCCAGGAAGCCCGTCAGTTATACCAATACTTCTCTGCGCATTAGTTAGTGCTTGCCTTAGAGTTTACGCTTTTGCACCGGGCACTCTACAGCTACAAGACCCGAGACAAATTTCTCTAGTTTCTTCTTACGTCGAGCGCGTCGTAATGTGCCTCGTGGCTCCTCCTCGCCCGCCTCGCTTTTCCGATGAAGAGGAGCAGTGACGTCACAAATACTTTGGTACACTTGTCCCCCTAATGGGATAACGTGGTGTCGCAGTAATGGTTTGCACATAATTTTAACTCATTTGTAATTTGTCAAATAATCTTTATGAAATGCTGCTTCTGATTAATAATACGCCACTGACTTTTTATATTGATGGGATGAACCGGGCTACTTACGCACATAACGTCCACCGGTTTGCAAAGGGGATTCATGCATTCTAGCCGCCAATAGCCATAAATCCATAGCAGGAGCTCAGCAATGATACGTCATTTCCGTTCAGCGGGTATTAGTTACGCAATATGGCGGCTCCCGTAGAAAAAGCATTCGGCGAGGGAGAAAGTACTTTTGCAGTTGAATTAAAAACAATGGCGGCGTTTCTAGCGATGACAGTGATGTGTGTCATTTATTACCCTCAAATGAAAATCAAACAGCTGACCCGCCAGTTATATCGGGCCCTTTACCAAATGCATAGCCTGAGACCAATATAAGCGAACACGTGGTATTCTGGCAATGAAGCCAATAAAATACCCAAAAACGATCACACATACAAACTATTGTTTTTCGCCCACACTCTTTTAATAATTCCACAATATCAACCATTCAACAATTTTTTCGCGAACGCAGAACCTGTGGGACGTACTCTTTCCTGAAAATTACATCACCGTGCGTTCATTAGCCCATATTCCGAACAAACTAGATAGAAACACTAATGTGGGCGTTAGTGATCTGTTACACGCATTCCAAAGTGCAGCAAGCCCCTGACTAGCCTACAAAGTGGATGAGTTAACAACGCGCGAGAAATCAAGGTGTGCCCGCTGCTACAGGCAGTACAAGGCCGAAATATTCATGATAACCCTCGCTTTAGGAGGGATGGATTTAGTGGGAAAAAAAAACAGATGTAAGGCAGCGGGTTTGTGGCTGGCTTCTCTAACACGATTAGTGCAAACGCTTTAGTGTAAACATGATCGCAAAAGCAGCCCGTGAAAAACAGCTGCTTTCTCCTCTAGAATAGCAGTGCATTCAAGCTAACAAGTATAGTCCGAAACGGATGAGTGCAAACGTCGGACAAGCTATACGTAGCGCTGTGTCTTCCAGACCATTCGGTATATAGGCGATCGAAACAATTGTAAGAGTCCCGTAACGCTTATCCTAGCTAAATCAAGCAACGGTACGTTTAATACAGCTTTATCCAAATCTCTGGCTGTCTTTTCCTAAGCCAGCAAGGTCACCTAGCGATAAGAAAACGAACGGACGTAAGTCTTCTCCACATCGTCTTAACGCCAGACACGTCGATACCATTTCCCACCGAGCCTAGTTTATGGCGTGCAATAGTTTTCTGATACATTCCCAAGCACCGGTTATAGCGGTCCATGTTCACTGTCCCCAGGGAACAGGATCGAAGTATATTGCCAGCTAACAATCACCAATAAATAGCACGGCACAACACTCCTCGAGACACCGAACGGATGTTTCTTTGCACGGGGCAAAAGGGCAAGAGACAGCGCATCAGGCTTTTGCCAGTTCTTTAAAATAGGAGGTAGCTTTGAGGGAGAAAATGGTGAGATACCTCCTATTTTACTTCTTTATTTGAGATATTTCCAAGCCACTGTTTTGTCTATAATTGTCCTGCAGTTATGTAACTTTACAAAGTGCAGACATGGCTTTCTTTGGGCGACTAAGTAACTCTCCGCGCTCTATTAGTGACCGTCAGCGAAGCCATCAGTCGTTTCAAACTGTGAAAATGTAAATTTTTACCGGCGGACTTTCACCACGGCCTTCGGCCAAGACAAGGCAGTCGTGAGGCAGCGTTATGGCTACAGTGTGCAGGTGTCGACTAAGGTAGGGTAAATGAAGATGGCGAAGGGGCTCACTATTTTCACGTCTGATGTATGCCTGTCGTAGAGGTATATTATGCACAGCTAATTTCCGCATGCGGGTAACACGTGAACGTGGAGTAACAGCTGTACAGGACAGTGAGCAACCTCTCTGCAAACTCTACTCATCTATCTAAGGTCGCACACGCTGCGGCCCGGGCGTAATTGCCTTGCGACCATTATGGCATGACTAGCGCAACGTATGAAACAACGCCGTGGCTAACGAGAGCTAGAGGCTGGATTTCATTGCAGGAGCGACAGATACATAGGACGACCGACGAAAAACTGTTTTGCCACCATAGATGGGGTAACCTACACGATATAAGATGTACAGTAGAGAACCAAGTGCATATGTGATACGCGGCTCCCATGTATGAACATGCCAGGAGCTGGACCTGTGCACTAGAGTACATATTCCCATACTTGTCAGCAACTTTAAAAACAATTGGGTACGCCATGCTACTGAGGCACTTCTTGTGAGGCGTGCCAGTGGCTTTGCAATTTGATGAGTCGCATCGAAAGAAGCGCTTCCACGAACCTCGGATATTGTGCCGGAAGTTGCCAATGCGCGAACGTCATTCAACAGGAATTCAATATTATGTGTACTTTCTATGTTTACACGGCAACAATGGCAAACGAACGTCGGTCCACATACAAAACTGTGTTGGCAATGCACGATCACTTCATATATCCCCCAGGGGTAAAATATCGATCACTCTTCATGTGGTGTAGTTCACGTCATTCCTTATGCTACTGTTGCAGAAGGTTTGATACGACACAGAAAAAAGTTTGACATCTGCTCTTGTCTCCTTTTGTGAAGAAACCTAGTTACACACGGACGTTAGCCCGGAAAAAATGTCTCGAACGAAATTAGCGACATGCTGAATTTAGTATGCTATTTAACGGGGCAGAGAAGGCAATGAAAAATAAAAGATTCAGAGACCGTTCAAGAGGTCTTTGGCGGATGACTATAGTACATGAATTGGAACTACACAGAGCAGGACGTACTATAAATCGGCCAGACGGTATGAGGGACAAACTATGAAACCTGAAACTATGCCCGTAAAGTGTAGGCGAAGCGAGCACCCCATATAGCCTTTCCTGTCTCAACAAGAGCTTCCCACACGACAAACAGAGGTGCAGATAACTTCGACATCTTTGTTCTAAACCTATACAATTTACCCCAAAAGCTATATAGATCGAGATTCCCCTCGAGAATCGGCTCGCCATTAAGCAGCCTGCCTCGCATGCTCGTTAAATGGCTGTTTTCTCCACATCGAGCACCGCCGGAAACCATCTGCGGCCCGAAAGTTTTAAAGCCCCCTCCCCCTTTCACACACTTGCACAGAGTATAATAGTCTTCTAATGCAAACTGCAGTGGAGGCCTTTTTGGAAACTTTCAGCCAGTTCACTCATTCTCTGTGTTGCAGAGCCTCCCATATCTACACAGCAGATTAAATTCCCCAGGGCCAGCTGATGAAGGAACACAACATTGAGGATGGGGTGGCATAGACGGCGATACGGAGCGCCACAAATAGCCTCGTTCTCCACGCTCGCGTTAGCAAGTGGGTTAAAAGGGGTGATGGCAACTGTTTGTGTGCTATAGTCTATGACCACGACTATGCACGTCGCGGCTCTGTCAAGGCTTAGCACGCTACGCCCAAACAGTCTACATGTACTGAAGTTATGAAACGGGTTATATATAGTGAATAGAATCCTATGAACTATAAAAGTAGATCCCTTTTTAACACAAAGAAAATTTGTTTTCGTACGAAGGAGAATCCAGGGAATAGTATATACGTATATTTGAGTGCCGATTTTGTCAGAAGCAGCGAAAATCGTTCACTCCCCCATGTTATTTTTAGCAGTGTATCGACATTGATTGGACGGTGGTGCGACGCGTAACGGCGCGAAATAGGACAAGCCAGGAGCGCATTTGCATTCAAAGTAAGAGCTCAGAAACTTTGAATAGCCGACAAACGCAGCCACAGCGATACTACCGCGCGTGCAGCGAACCCTTCAGGCGGAATGCGTCCCGAGAATGTCAACTTGGACACATCACGTCTCCATCCATTCTCACACAATTCGCTCACGTCTAAACGCGTAAAACAAGAAAAAGAACGAACGGGGCGAAGTATTCCACGCAGCAATAGCAGCACAGCATTCATCCAGGGGCCCTTGGAAGGGCCACCCGAATATCACGTCCAAAGCTACTTTGTCAACGCTCGGTTCAGTTGGCCGGGGGGGCGCATACCGTCCTTGTTCAGGAGAGCAAAGAAAAAGCCTCCTGCGCTACTTGCGAAGAATTCGTAGGATGCACGGTACATTATGTGCTGACACAAAGGCACGTGATTCCGCAATCTGTTCACCTACTGGAAGGAGAACACGGTGAGAGTTTTAAATGGGTTCCGACGCTGATTTATCGGACCATTACACTGCGTATAGGTACGCGGCATTTTACGCCTAATATCTGTCGAAAAGAAAAACATGTGTCTTTCCGAGGTGTGTGTCGCATACTAGTACACGAAATTGGCCGCGCCATAAAGCAGAATCTACTGTCGCTGACCTACGAAAACAGGTGACAAAGACCGCTGCAATGATGCGACATCATAAAATTTATAACAGTTATAAGCTAATAGTAACACCGTTGCCTGGTGATCGATTTGAAAACTTCCTCCCGCGAGGACTCTGCCGGAGATATTCAGCCACAGCTTCGCTCTCAAATTAAAAATGCCAGAGGGGTCACATGACCACAGGTAAGAACAGCGCCTCGGAGCACAGCTGCCACTCTGCGTTACAATTTGCGATTCTTAGACACGTCGTTTAATGTACTCAGCATCGAAAAGGCGCACTAGCCCCTGGCGCGACGAACATTTCAATTACACATAATGGTTCGTACGAACAAGGTTGAAAGCAAGCGCCGTCGATAAGGTTCTCGAGTTTTGGTTGCTAATGCCTCAGTCAGCGCCTGAAGGTGCAGATTGAGATACCTCGTACCTTCGCCGAGTCTTAAGTAATTAACAGTCGCGAGACGAGTGCTTTATTTAGTACGCAGCGGTGTTTCACAAAACGCTCTAATTGTGAGCGACGGCCGCTGATGCGTTTTATATTACACCTTTTGCCTGATGGGTGAGTTTCTTAACGGGGAGCATACCGCGCAAATCGCAGACTGAATTTGACACATTGTCTCGTTCGCGACATGCGGCCACTAAATTAAATTGTTTGCACGAACGCGCGGACGAGACGGGGATCAATGAAGATAAGGATCACCTTCCAGACACGTTGAACAGCACAGAGTAGCGCCACATACACCCAGGTAGAAGTTACGTTGGTCGTAAGGTATGAAAACTTCCGTGTCCCCATTTCGTTCGTCACCATCGTCGCTCGATTTGAAGCGTGATTGAAAAGCATGGGCGATACAATTTTTACATTCAATGGTCGATGTAAACGGCATGTACGTATAATTATTCATGTAATTGCGCACATGTGTACTGCCGTTAGCGAAACGAAAGTAGACTCGAGTACTTCCAGACTTAACTTCACAACCGTAATGACATCAGAAAATTTCCAGGCGAAAACTCCCATTCACAAAGAAAAGGTTACGTAGCACGACACTGCTACAGTTCGATGCCCTATACCGCCGCCGCCGTAAAACGCCTGCACTCGTGAGATTAGATAACTATTCGCTTTTTTAGCTGAGACCCTGGTCGCCAACGCATGACCGTGAGACGGAGAGAAAACAACACAAGTGATCATAAAGACTAGAAGCTACGTTGCCGCTTTGTCTGAAAGCCACATAACCCCGGCTGTAACCATCCGGCACGGAGTCTCCACCAATCTGTCTTCGTTCAATAACAAGAGGCCGTTAGTAATCTGCAGCCCTGTTGCTAATGGTTTCTGCGAAGGCATCGGCTTACCGGGGCTGAACACCAAAACAAGAAGTAAAAAATCTAGCTGGAGAGAGACGTGCACCCGTTTTCGGGGACTCCCACATCGCTAAATCGATGGATCGTCCCGATGATGGGATCGGCCTTGACGTCGACCGTGGCACTTGAGAAGTAATTCACTTAATAGCCGCTAGGGACTGTGCGAGGTCAATTGTCCAGTACAGCAGCTGCATGCATTTGAACAGAGTGAACGAAGTTTGAAGAGGACATATAATACATGTACTGAGAGTACACTTCAAAAGGAGCGACCGACCCTTATCTGACCTCGTTTAGATATTTCATTTTAACAGAAGGGAATCAATTTCCTTTGACTCTTTCCCTGCCCGTGGGCGGACTCTTCACTGTACACAACTCAATAACGAACTCTCCAGAAGAGAAACACGCGACGAGAAGCTTTTACGGCCACACACGGAGTGCGTTAGCGATAACGTCGCTCTGTGTGGGTGCGTAAAAGGCAGATGTCTGTTCCACGGCGAGTAAACTATCCTGGCACCGCGGAGAGCATGAACTGTTAACATCTTCGTAGGCCACATTCGGCTGACCACTCTTAACCGATAAAGGAGCGGAAGAACGACGTGCACATTTTTTTGCGACGACACCTGTATCAGCTCAACCTGACAAATTTAGGCACTTACCAGGCCGTAGACACTCCACCAGCCTGTTGCGTCCGGTCTACGCCTGGATCCATTCTTGTTATGGCATGTGGTATGGCACGTCTTAAATGTTCATCAGCTTTCCAGCGCAGCATCAACACGACAGTCACACGCCAGCACACTACCCGTAGTCTACCTGAAAACACGAAGCAAAGATTAAATCGAAACGTAAAGAAAGACATTATACAGCAGATTCTGCGTTATCACTGCTAGGTAACTCTTTCTGCGTTCATACTTCGGCGGCTGCAAACAAGCTCCGAAAGCTGATCAGGCTCCTCATGAAAATGATCCGAGGCGTTGGCAGTGTTTATCGCGTCCCTCACAGAAACGCACATTGCCTTCTGCCTACTTAGGTCAATCAGGAAGCCACGTTCTACCGCGCACTGGCGAACAGGATTCTCTAGACGGTTTCAGATATGAAGATCACTAGCAAAACTACAGCACCCTTAACACGGTGCATAAGACTATACTTCAAGAGCACCCCACAACGCTTGCAGTTTACAATGCCTCGTCGTCGGTAAAGACACAACAAACAGTGAGGCGTACGGACAAATTCTTACCCCATGCAGCCGCAGCGGTCACTGAATCAGGGTAGACGAACTCGGAAAAGAAAACAGAAAAAAAAAAACAGTCCCAGCTTGGACATGCTTGGTAATCGGCAGTGTAGTAGCAAACTAACCCTCCAACCACATAAATAACAAAAAGCGAGAATGGCATATTCACTTGCACAGCAAACTTCAGCGTTATGCACATGTGGTCACGCCCCACCTTGAGTGTCAAACCATCAGAGTCCCCGCAGTTTCTCGCGTACCACCCGATTATATCACACAAAGACTACAAATCCAGACATCGAGGCCTGCGGGCTCATTCGTCGTATCTATTCCACAGCGCCAATACTTATCGTCTTTATCAGGTGCTTACTTGAGCGCACGCGCGACATTTATCAATTGCGGGTAAGGGTTCCTGTATCTGATTATCTCTTTTAAAAGTCATCGGATCCCAACGCTGCTGCACGGTCCGATGTCACGAGTGTTCAACAGAGTGGCTTGTTCACATCACGAGGTACTGCATGACGTAACCTACGCTGTGTTGAAAAATATCCGACAAATTCTCTTCCTGTTCTTCTTAGTAACAACCAACAAAAGAATTGACAAATTCGGCTGGGATATAGGGTTATTCTGACCAACACGTTATGACTGCTACTATAAATGATGATGATGGGATGTTTCACCCTGTGCGTCAACCCTGCTTCAATTCATTCCTTTATTTTTCTTTAAACCCAGCTTGTTTATCATAGACAACAAAAGGGAGGAAGAATATCCCCTGACATTTCTTTCTCTCCTGTTGTTCTACCAGCAATCCGCCACATGGACCCCTGGTCATCGCGGGATATGGATTAACGAGAAGGCTGATAGGACGAAAAAATCCACCCTGACGCTGCCGTACATCCTTACGGAAAGAGACTGCCCTTTCCTGATCCCCGGCCGGTACAAACGATTCGAGCACTTACGCTACCCCCACGTCGACACTCTAGCCTGCGCTCCCGATCGCGTCACGACTTGCTGGTACGCACCGATGCGATATCTCCCTTACTCCGCAGCCATGTTCCTCGCTTAACCTCATATCTCCACACCATAGGATTTGTCCCTTCCCTTATGTGCTTTCACTGTAGCGTCCCTGAAACCGTTGAACACTTCATTTCGGAATGAGCTCTCTACAAGTCTCAGGTAATCGTTATCCTGCTCAAGCATGCCTGAACGCGGGACTCCAACTGACTGCAGGAAACATCCTCTCATTTGGAGCCACCACCACTGGCCACTTCTCCCCTGACCATCTTACTGGTGGTTCACCGCTATATTGTGGCCACCTGCCGACTTTCCTGCTGAGTGATTTGACTGACCATTGACTGTCTTCCTTGGCTACCTGAGCATGATCCTCGCGGATCGCCTGACTGGCTAAGTGCTATCTACATTAGGCCCCACCACCGCCACATTGATCTTTACTTTAGCCCCCATGAACGTTGAAAGATTTACGAGCAAAACACAGCTGTGGTCGACGCCAGGAATGGAAATTACCTCAGCTCGGAAGAGGTCAAAGGATTGCCGTATACTTTCTGTAATACAGTGATTCTGAAGCTGCCCTCACCGGCGGGTTCCCCTCTATGGACTGTGGCTGGGCAACGACGTTGTGTGCGACGCTATCGAAGGAATCATGCGTGAGTTCGAGACGCAGCGCATCCCGTGTTGTTTATTCTCGAAAGGTAGAAGATATGCACAGTGTTCATTGTTGGAATCGTCCAGTCCAAGACCTCAAAGGTGCTTTACTGTCACAGTCAGGATTCTAACAAACAACAAAAGCCACGCCCGAACAGGGTCCAATATCGGCAGCGCTACATAGGAATTGGGGTTGAAAACAGTGGAACCATATACTGGAGGAGAAGGGTCATGGTATACCTTGCATTCAGATGTTTACTGTTGTCTACCGTTGGCGGTCCGTCATCAAGGGGACGTCTCTCTCTCTCTCTCTCTCTCTCTCTCTCTCTCTCTCTC
>JARGYV010105795.1:0-10557 GCA_029532675.1 Ornithodoros moubata | reverse complement strand
TTTTTTTCTTGGTTCGCTTTACTTTGGCAAGTATATTCAAAAAAGGCGATGCCCAGTAGTGTGCGTCCGAATTACGACCAATAATTTTGTATTGCCAAATGTGAGATGGGTCAGTCCGAAGATCCAATGATTTCTGTTCAATTTCAGAAGACGTTCCCTTGACAACGTGCAGCGATGATTTGCATAGCTACCTATATAAGACTGCGCGCCCATATCTTCCAAATGCTTCAATAGCTGCTTCAGTGCCAGGAACAAACACTTTAACGAATCATACTTATTTGTTTGAGGGAGCAAGAGAACAAGGAAGACGTGAGCCCCCCAGCTTCTAAGGTATTTTTTCTGTTCTTTCAGTGTCATAAGTTTCTCGAACATTACGGAAACAAATGAACGCCACGTGAATAAAACAGCGTCGGCACAAAAGCAAGGATTTATAGCTGGGAAAAACAATTATCCAATCGAGAATGGCGAAACCGCAAAGATCATTTTGCAGCGCGCAAACAACTCGTGCATACAGAAAAACATATGTATAACAAATGCGTGTTCCGGTACCGCGTTGTTGTACACTTTTTCAGCATGACATCGCCTCTTGTTCAATAACAGCTAGAATTCTTCAAAGCAACACGAGGAAACAGCAAAGTGTTCGTATGCAGCAAGCATAGATTAATGTCAAAAGCTGCCCCCTTCCCCTTCTTCTTTCTCAGTGACTGAAATAGGATACGAACCAATTTGTTCAACATCTGCCTTACTCCTGCCGTTCGAACCAAAACACGCGCATGTCTCATTATGCTTATTTTTCTCTCTTTCTTATTTTTTATATTATATTAGACTTCCGGTTCCGTTCCTGCGCAGAAATCCAAACAAACAGGAAAAATCTTTTCTCCCTACTGAAGAAACTCGAGACGACGAAAACGAGGTCTACCAGTTGTTGATACTTTTATTTCGTGTCCTCGTCTATGGTTTCTTCTATATGAATTTACATCACTGGCTTGCTTGCTTTATATGTATTCCGTCAACTTTATCTGCAGCCAAGTGCCCTACAAAATGTCAGCGTTCGTGCATGGTACATTGTATAGAGCATACCCGCTGGGGAAGTTGGTTCTGACGAAAAATAGCCTTTGGAAACACGCGAGCAAACGGCAGCTCTTTTGGCGATCCTGCCCACGAACATCCCATCGTGCGTAAAACAGGATGCTGTTCTGCGATTCTCGAACAACATATACCGAGAGGAGAACAGCATGGTTCGATACTATGGCTCGAAAATCTTGCAGCCGTAAAATTCCCTACCCTGCATTCATAAGTTTCGCATGCTGGTCGTCACATGTTCAGCAACAATCCTCCTTTATAATTTATTTATTTCTTATATTTAGCGTCAATGACAGTGTAGCAATAAATTTACGGTACCTCAAACCAAGTGTCGCTTGCACACTGCTTAAAGTGACAGAATCGCGAAAGACACAAAGGGCAAAGCGATCTTCTCGAGATGGTAACTAAAAACGACAGCACGCTAACCGGGTTCGCAATACCTGCAATTTAGCAGTATAGCGAATTCCTTTTAAGCGAGTTATCCCCCCCGCCCTCCAAAAAAAGAAAAAGAAATCAACTAAAAGTAAAGATCAAAGCAAACATTGCAAATGTAGCACGCTAGAGTAAGTACAGTAATCCACGAATGAGCGCGGCTGAAAGCGGTGTGAAACGACCACCGGTTTCTTTCGCGTCCGCCCATGCGAAACGTGAGGATATATAAATGGCCATTTCTTTCCGCAAGGAAGCGCTCATACAGTAGACGCTGAAATGCTGCGGCAGGTCTGCCTCGGCTGAATAGAATTCTCTATGGGGGGCCGTACCACGGGCGCGCTGAGTGTCACAGAGCGCTTTCTTTTGCATATATGTATATACGTGCTACTCGGATTTTCGTTTGAGTGAGCCGTCTCGCGCCGTTTTTCCGCTTCGGACCGCTTCGTATTTGAACGTGCATACTGGGGAATATGCAGAATTGTCTCTTTTCCTTTTTCAGCCATTTATACCGGTTGCAGACTGGAGATAATTGACGACGTTTCCAAAGCAGAACCTGTGACCTTACAACAACTCGCGCAAATGCCGAGATTAACGTCAAGAATGAGAGCACATAGAAATGATACGACATCCCCTTTCTCGTAGTGTCCCCATCCCCCTTTCTTTTATTTACTTTATTTTTTTTTATTGTTCTCAAGCAGCAGCAGAAATTCGTCAGGATATTTAATCAACTTATCGACAATTATTTCATAACGTCTAATTCCAAGTGCGACAGCCAGTCGCCATGTGGCCAGCCTTCTAGGTCTGACCTGTCTTACAGTTCGCTATAGAATAGTATATTCAAACTGTGTTCATAATGTGTCTAGGTGCGAGCAACGAGAAACCTAGAGTCCACACAATGTAGTGTTAAGCAGAAATGAGGTAATCACCACGCATGAATTACCGAACTGAGGAGCCACGAAGAAATTAAGGAAGTAAACCTGCAGCGGCAAGAGAGAAAGCTGCCCCCTTATTAGCTCCTCTCGGACGAAGTTTACGGGGGACCTGCACGCTAAACAAGAGTTTCCGCAGCTCTTATACGTCGACTGCGGGGAAAACCGGCACATTCCAAGAAATTTCTTCAGCCTTGATGAGAAAAGGCACCCTTAGATGCTGGCGCTATGCGTGGGCGGATAATGTGCGCCCAAGGAATCGTGGCCCATAGTTTATGGAGCAGGGGCACGAAATTCCTCCCTAGTTCGTCCATTCCCCTCTCAATTAGGGGTGCCGCTGGTGCAGTCTTTTCAACGCTGGGCACGTTGCCCGGATGCGACTCTGTCGTAACTCCATTTCCGTCCGTGTAGTCCCTCCTGAGTCTTCTGTCGACCTCGCATTCCGGTCATCAACTTTATCACTACGTCACATAAAAAAAGGACATTCACTAACTTAACTTTACCTATTGGAATCCAATAAATGAATTGTATCGCTTATTTATTATTCTCCCGGGACTTTTAGCTACGCCTTAAAAATGATCAAGCTAGTTAAAGCACTCTCTTCAACAAATTGCACCCTCTAAATAATCAGGACAGTTATGCTGTGACGTTATTATGATGCAGTATAATTTCTTAGTAGAGGGTGCAGTTACTCCATTGTTACAACAGTGATCTGCACTTTTGAATGATTATTAATTAGACGAAGTTAAACGATTTCCAACGTAGGTGGTACCGGATATGATATTTCGCGCCAAAGTCACAAAAATGAAACCCAAAAAACCCCGCAAGGTTCGATCTGTTGATATATGTCCGAGCATGACGAAGCCAGCTAGCCCATCGAAGGGCACGTAAAATGGCCATGTAATCCGCGAACGTGAGCGCAGCGTATCGAAAAACGTGTGCAGGGACTGCCTCTGCTCTCCTCATCAGCAGTAGCGCACGTTCGCACGCTGTGTTGTAATCATCGCCGCGGTCATTAAAAGGTCTCCCAGAACGAGCGCTAAGTGTCATTATTGATAGTTCCGAGAGGTTGGTGGCCTAGACACGATACGTGCGTTGCCTATCGCCACGGACACGACTATCTTTCTGCTTCCTGTCGCATAGTATGAATCTGTGCTTCCCAGACTTTTGTCTTCTTGCCTGACGCTGCACTCAATTCCAAATATGAAAGGAGCTGGAACGCGACAAGCGATCTGTGCTAGGCAACTAACGAATGTCTGGTCACGTCGAGAATGCAACACATAGGGCGTGCCAGTCAGGGTCAACCAAAGTGCGGCAACTACAACCGGACATCGGTCGTAAACTTACGTGCCAAAGTTCTTCTTGAAGAAATGTACACACATGGCCAATATACCACGTGGCCACACAGCCACCCGCCGTCTATTTCCCGCCAGTCGAATGTCTCGACATTATCGAGCTTCCTCGACTCGCCTCGTCATTGAGACCATTACATACACGCATTCAACCGTATACCCGCGGTTATACCCAGAGGTCTTTGGTGAACCTACGAAAGCGAGCAAAACAAAGCGAGCTACAAAAGTGAAGCCTACCAAGACACGCGTATCCTGTCTACGTGTGTGTGTACCAGAAACGTATAAAAAAAATAGCGTCCCTCCTCAAGGGAAAGGAAAGCGAGAGGCTCAACGACCCGTCGTTACCCGCTGAGCAAGACCTTCGCACATTCCAACTTCATTCACTGAGACGGTCCGAGTCAACCCGATTTTCACGACCACCAATAAGCAGGAAGCTTTTTTTTTTTTTTCTTTCCCTTCTTATTGGCATAGTCCTAACCGTCACGTCCTCACGCCCTCCTTGTGTTTTCTACTTCCTCTCCTGGGCATAATGCACCAGCGGCGTGCAAACCATGTGGCCCTCCCGAAATGGCTGCCTGCACAGCTGCTGTAAACCAGTGTGGGAGAAAAGTGCCATTTCTATTGCCCGCCTGCTCGCTGCCATGGGATCCTAGCATCCGAATGGGCTGGGCACAGACGATAAATTGGAAGCCAAGCCGGAATGTCCTTGCGGTGCCCCACGAAGTCAAACTGAAAATGTCTATTATGTTATTGGAGCTTGCGGTCGGTAAAATCGCATTCCCCCATACCACAAAAATTGTGGGCCCCATTTTTGAATTGTTTTGTATTCTGGGCCGAAACGCAAGAAAATAACCGAGCATCGAAGGTTTTCAATACGCTTCAAGCGAAATGGCGTGAGCAGGACAGTATACAGACATAGTTCATCGATGTTCAACAAAAGACCTGCTGCGTGTGCTGCATTTTAGCGACTTTGTGGCCAAATTTTGAATACCTCGCTTGCAACATATGGGTCCGCTGCCATCCATGCCACACGTTACTCCAAGTCAAAGTCGCTGGATAAATGTAATTCGACATTTTGCTAACCTGAGTTGTGGACGTGACGAGCGTGATCCTTTAATGCTTCACAAGGCTCTGGTTCGCAGGTCTCTTTCATGTTGTCTTCCGAAGCGCAAAAGCATATATTGCGGTGCCCCCTGGCCCGTAGCCTGCGGATCTACCTAGGCGCTCCACGGAGCGCCGATGCCCGTCCGGTGGTCGCTGAAGCCATTCTATTCACAGTTGAAATCGTCTGGTACAGACAAACTGTCCGGCACTACAAGCGGCTACGAGCTCACCACCGTCGTCGCCCCCTTGCAGGAAGAATACATAGAAGAAAACATAGCAAGGTTCATCAACGTGTTCTTCGACAGCCTTTACGAATGGATCTTCCACTCGTGTGGGCTCCTCCGCTGACCTTTGTATGTATGGAAGGCAGAGACATCTGAGGTTCGCTGGTTCCAGTTAGTGACTGACATCCTTCAGCAGTATGAAGAGTTGGAGGGAACAGGGCACCATCTTGCCAATCAGTGGATTCCACGCCATAGTGGAATTAGTGGTCATGAGTGTGCTACAGCAGTGGCTCATTTCACATCCAGCACTGTTTCCGTCATGGACTCTAAAGGGGACAGATGATCAGCTGATGTCCAACATGTCCACCCAGCAATGGCGCTGCGACATGCAGTTTGTTCCAGGTAACGTACGGTTACAAGCCGGGAATAGCTTCTTTGTGACGCAGTGATGACGGCAATGCTCTTTACCTTGCTTTCGTTTTTGCTCGGTAAGTTGCGTTGAAATAAAAGTCGGAACATTAAAAACAGCAGAATGAAGAGCCTAATGACCTATCTCCACGCGTTTCTTACCGTCGACGCGGTCCGCAATCCTGGGGTAATATTCCAATAATAGCTCCGTATACATGTATATAGGTAGGTATATACAGGTACATATATAGGCAAGTTCCGTGTACCGTAAAATAACAATGGAATCGAGCCTCCCACAAACAAGCAATCAAAAGTCAGCGACCCGTGTGGGCACGTCAACATCGTAATCCATTCATTCTTGCCCATGCAGCTTCCCCAAACTATAACCAGAGCGGCGCCCTCGTCGCCAAGACTGTCACTGTGCAGCATGATTGAGCACGAACGCTACATTGGCCGCGTTGCGTCTCATAGGGGAGGCAAGCTACGTCCTGCCTGTGTACTGAGGCAGTAACGATGTTAGTAACGCCGGACAGCGTTAGATTAAAAGACGACGAGCAGAGGTAACGTGTGGGTCACGTCTCGGATGACTGTTATGGCGACCAAGCTGAGTTTTGTAATTAAAAGCATCCCACGCTTTCGGACGAAACTTTGTTTCATTCCTGGAATGGCGCGGCCTGTCATTCCATTATACGTCGCGCCCTCCAGTGAGTTTCTTCTCTGACAGCGAAAACTTTCCAACTGTATAAGACCGGCCTCGGCATCTCAAGGTTGCGGGTTCGATCCAAGCCGTGGATGGGGCTAATCCACAGCACTGCGACATCGCTTATTTTCGTTGGATTCTCGCTACGCAAAGCTCCTAATTCTTATCATCATTATGGACTGCTAGTGGTACGTCGCAGCCCCGTCGGAAGCACTACAACGGAAGTTTCAAATTGACATCATTTGATATCATTCCGGCAGTGCAAAGTGCGCGCACACAGAGTCCGCACTACAGCCTCAGGGGTCTGCCAGCGGTACTTATTTCTCCGGTCATAAAAAGGGAGAAGAATCGAGTCCAAACGGTTTTACCTCCTTATATCCCCTCTATCCCGTTTTAATGCACCATCGCTCAAAGTGACTCAATAGGGCCTTGCCACGCCGAGCGATACCAATGAAAAACCCTATCGCTTCTTCAATGGAGTCCGCAAGTGCTCGACTGACGATAAAGTCACGCTTGAGTGGAAACTGTCAAAGAATTAATCGTTCTCAGCACACAACCACACAGACAATTTCTGGACTAGTTTTTCACGCGGTGTTTTTTGGCCGCCTTGTTTGCTCCACCTAATCCGATACACAACTAGAAAGAAAGGGATCCTTGTTGGACGATGTGTCGAAGGACGACGGATGAAGTAAGCGCTAGCGCTGCACGGAAGTACAACTGTAGTGTTGAAAGGTTTCATGAGTTAGCAAACGTAACAGTTCATACGGAGAACATGACTTTCTTGAAATCATATCAATAAGGTTATTTTCTTTTTCTTAAGGGTCAAGATTCATCTCTTTAAACTATATTTTCGATTCAAACTTGTATGTAGAATGAAAATTAAATACCAAGCCCAAAGCGGTTTGAACGAGCAATAAAAATAATATTCGATACTAGACTAGAGCTATTTGAGCAGGCCCATATTACGCCCTGGATGCCGACGAGAATAACGAATATGGTGTGGGTGGAGATATCACTTTTGAAGACAAGGAAAGAGGCCGAGGAGGAGGATTACATACAATCTTTGGGGTGCACGAGAAAACAGTCCTGCTCGTTTCCCTTTTTATTTATTTATTGATGGATTGGACGTTTTTCGCAAAACTGGCAGACGTTTTTGTACTGTCCTGTTTAGATTCAATATGCGAAGCTAATGCGGGGCGACGGGGACAGTTATGTTCTTCAGTAGTTCAATAGTAATTGTTGTCTACGTCACGAGACAACTGTGATCATGAGCTGAGAATGGAATCCACAACACATGGCTTTGAATTTGGACTTGCTCCAAGGTGTGCTTTTTTTATTATATCATTCTTGGTGATGATGGCGCCTCAGATTATATTGGTATATGCATTCGGTTTCGTCACAAGGGATGACTTTTTGAAAAATGTTACTTTGGGTCTGCTTCAAGCTGCTTCAAGATACGAGTGCAAATCCCTTTTCGACACTCCTTCAGGTCTTATGTGAAAACCGCAGGGACGGTCTTAGCACAAACCCCCATGTTACACAGTTCGCGCCAAACTTTTCCCGCGGTGTCTTTATTAAGGTCCGCAGCTTCAGCAATCCGTGGCACGCTCAGTGACCGGTCTTTTTAAAAAAAATCTGGCCCGTGTTTTTCACATTTTTTACCATTACATGAAGAGGAAGGTCATCCAGATCGTTCGTAGTCTGCCACCTGATTACGTCCTTCGCTAAATCTTTCGTAGCACTCAAACACACAGGCGCACGGAACATGCAGTCCTTTCCATAAGCCTCCATAAGACATGGAGAACATTTCACTCGTGTTTAGTGTCGCTACTTAGTAGACAGGCTTTGCATCTACAAAGCTAGATCAGCTGTTAAGGCGTACAGTGTGGTAGGGTAAAGTTATTGTCATGAAAAATTACGATGAAATTACGACCCGCCCTTAGAGGCAATTACCTCATATCAGTTCAAAGCGTCTTCCACAATTTGATGCCATGAGTTATGTTACATAACTTTTCCGTAAAACATCCCTTTCATATTTGCACGGAATGGGTTTCATAGCAAACGCCCCAGTGCGCACCAACAGTGTCGTGTACTGCGTACTGTAATCCGCTGTTGCGCATTCTTCGACATCCAATCACCGGCGAGTTCCGTAATGATAGCTTCGTATCACGCAAAACTCACATAATCCCGGAAGACGCGTTTCGCCTTACTACCACGAAGAACCTTATACACTGCAACGCGAACACGAGTCCGAAACTTAATAAATCCGGTAGACTGGAATATTCCAGACACAAAAATCCCCGATGAGGAGCAACCCTCAGTGTCAAAGCTTCTTATCAGCAGTCTTCCACCACAGCATTCCTCCTTCTCCTTCTTGCCTTGCAAAGGAAGAACGAAAAAGAAAACTCAGCCCATCGTATAAACAATTTCCGAGTGCTGACAGAGACATCCTTCATTCGTCGAGCCCAAGATGCCAGACAGAGATACATGTTACGTTGATGAAGGGTAAGCAATCATTTTCCCAGATCGAAATGAGACACTATAGTCGCACACTGATCAATCAAGGCAATGGTAACCAGTATTCAGTAGCATTTGGGGTATCCGTACACTCATGTTCGGTTCACAGATATGCATATTCATGTCTACGATGACGGATTGCAGGTGAAATGGGAATGGTTGGCTCTGTATTATGCGAGATGTTTCTTGTCGAAGAGCCTGAGCGATAAATGCTAAAGGCGACGACGCGCAAAGCATTCGGGGAGCCTCGTTGTTTTGCACGACGGAGGTGTGGATACATGTCAAGTCGCTCTATAGGCGACAGATTGTGATTTCGACTTCCCTTGTGTGATATATGCCTCGTTTCAGTGATGACGATTTTAGAAAGAAAAACATGCCATGTTTCACTTGCCATGGCATGTGTGACTTGCTTTGAATGCAATGTGTATTTATTAATCACTGTAACAATGTAATTGCATTGCGGCACTGATATATCAGCGTACATTCACCAATCACTGTACCCCTTAGCAACTTGAAAGAAATAAATACAGAATAATTTTGAGACAGCTCTTGAAAGATCACTCATATATCGCACAGTCTAACACAGAGCAACGTAACCTCCTTTCGCTAAATTATAGAAAAATAGTTCCACAGCCGCAAAAAAAAAAAAGAAAAAAAGAAAGGTACAGCCTCGTTTCACGTGTTTTCGCCGTCAGCATCGTTCGCAAACTCATGCCAAAATTCAGTCTGTTTTCCTCTAAATCATTACTGACAGACGTCAAACGCACCCCAGTGGTTTCCATCCCTTTTTTTCCGCACATCAGGTATTCACTACTTTTTGGTTTCAATGACTGCATGTATTTTGCTTTGCAGTGAGGGTTTTAAATTACCCTCGTCTATGTTGGAGATAATGTTTCTATTCCAAAAATCGCTTATCATAACGGGCCTACTAATCAGTATACAGTCAACTGAACCGTATGTTTCCTTTTCCTAATCTTGCACCCAATGCAAGTCGTTTATTTCAACTCCGTTTCTTGACTCAGTCAGTTCCACAAGCTCTTATACGAAGCACACCTTCTGAATACCTTTCGTACAAAGAGGCTAGAAAAGGCTCGAGAACACCACACGGCTGCAGTTCACATTTATTACGCCCTAGGGTCACCCAAGCACCTTATTTCGTTCAGCCCGTAATGAAGGTCCACATCTTAAAAACAATATGTGACCTACTTCTACCCACATATAGCTTTCCCCGTTCTCAACAAAAAGAATTTTCTCGAGCTCTAGGCTCATTCACTTTTCGATTCCCAATCTTCAGCGGGCATATTCAAGCCCCTCTGCCTGCATCGATCAATTTTTTGCCTTTTCTTGTTCACTCCAACGCCCAAAGACCACCCACATGCTGTTTACTCCGGCAGTGAGAAGTTAATGCACAGATGCTCGCCCCCTCTCTCTCGTTCTGCCACCGACGTTTTTCCGCGCCAAAAAGTCGTCGTTTTTTAGATGTTCGCGGCTAATTTAAGAGTGCGTCTACATCGACAAATAAATTTAAAAAGTCTCACAAAAAGTTAGACAAAAGTTAAAGTTAACAGACGATGCAGATGGAAAAAACAGTCCGAAAAAAAAAAAAGAAGAAGAAGAGGAGAGGAAAGAATGAAGGGCGGTTTTTATTTGGCACGAAATGTGAGACCCAAGAAACCTAATGCGAAGGCAAGAAAAAGGAAAGGAGGAAAAAATTGACACGCGCGAATGGATGAAATGGAAGAATTGACATAGGGTTGCTTTCGCATTTCTTCCCAAAGCTCGCTGCAGACCCTGCCCTGCTTTTTTAT